>MU226945.1:1177388-1193266 GCA_018584345.1 Thuja plicata
GAAAACATAAACAAGAAGTAATCCAAGAAAATGAAATGTTAGAAGATTTACCATAAACCAAAGGAGAGAAAGATTTCAAGATCAACCACAAAGCACTTCAAGAATCCAACAATGAGCCAAGAGATTTGGTAAGGGGAAAAGCAAAGAAAAACCCCTTTGTGAATAAGAATATGGCAAAAATCCTAAAGGATGAGAGCAATGAGCTCAATACAATAATGAGAGCAATGAGAGATTGAGAGAGAGAGGAGAAGATTATTGAAGCAAGTGTGTGAGAGACATCTCTTAAGTAGAGATGAGTGGAGGAGTTTGCATGTAACTCCCTTCTCCTATGGATGCCACATTCATATTGTGTGTGTGAAAAATGTGTGATTCCTCTTAAGGAGGAATATCTATTTTCCTTATTAAAGGAATTACAAAATAGTGACATGTCCTCTTACATGGACTAGAGGAAAAATACAAATAAGGATACATTGGTTTATCCTTTTAATTACATATTTTCAACCAAGGAAAGATTAATTCTAACAGTCTCTGTCTCAGGTACTCAAATGTATCTTTCGATAGTGGCTTGGTGAATATGTTAGCTAATTGTTCCTTGGATTGAACATATTATAGTATCATTTCTTTTTCTTTCACTTGTTCTCTTAAGTAATGCTACTTGATTGTTATATGCTTAGTCTTAACATGCATGACTGGATTCTTTGATATGTTTATTGCACTGGTATTATCACAATAGATAATCACTGGTTCAAGAATCTTCATATTCATACCTTCCAGCAACTATTTGATCCATGCAATATTAGAGAAATTTTCAGCAGTAAACACATATTCTACTTCTATAGTACACTGTGAGATACATCCTTGCTTTTTGCTGATCCATGTGACAAGTCTGTCACCCATGAAGAATGCTCCTATAGTTATGCTCTTTCTATCATCTATGTTTCTAGCCCAATCAACATCTGTATAGACTTAAAGCTCAAATTTTTCTTCTTTTTTATCCCATAAGCCATAGTCCTTGGTGTTCTTTAGATATCTTAAAATTATCTTAACAACAGTCATGTGTGATTCTTTGGGATTAGCAGAGAAGCTTACAACTATTCTAACTGCATATGCTATATCTAGTCTGGTATGAACAACATACATTAGTTTGCCAATCATTGATCTATACAAGGTCTGATTTACCTCATTTGATTTGTCTTCTTTTATCAACTTACATCCGGTTACCATAGGTGTTCCAACTAGCTTAGAATCTTCCATCTTGAATATCTTCAGCACTTCCTTGATGTATTTGGATTGAGTGATATATATGCATGCATCTTGTTGAAGAATCTGTAGACCAATAAATCATTTGATCTCCCCAAACATAGACATTTCAAACTCTTTCCTCATTGAATTAGCAAAGGATTTACATAACATTTCATTTCCCCCAAATATGATATCGTCTACAAATATTTCAGCAATTAGAATATTACCATCAGTATCTTCTTTTAAGTACAGATTGTTATTTCACTTGTTCTTACAAATTCAATGCTTATGAGATAGGAGTGAAGTCTTTCCTATCAGGCTCTAGGTTCTTGTTTCAATCCATAGAAGGCTTTATGTAGTCTACATACCATGTTTCTCTTGTTTGGATCAATAAACCCTTCTGGTTGTTCAATATATACCTCTTCTTCTAGTATTCCATTTAGGAATGCAGATTTGACATCCATCTGGTATACCTTGAATCCTTTGAATGTACCATAAAAAAGTAAGATTCTTACTCCTTCTAGTCTAGAAACGAGTGCAAAGGTTTCACCATAATCAATACCTTCTTCTTGTGCATACCCCTTGCATACTAATCTTGTTTTATTCCTTGTGACTTCTCCATTCTCATTCAGCTTGTTTCTGAATATCCATTTGGTATTGATGACATTCTTGTCATCTGGTCTCGGTACTAGTGTCCATGTACTATTCTTCTTAATCTATTCTATTTCTTCATTCATAGCACTGACCCATTCTTCATTTTCAAGTGTAGTATTAACAGATTTAGGCTCAAAATCACAAAGTAAACATCTAGTGTTTACTGACTTACTTCTTGTTCTCATTACAGCCTTCTTGTCTCCTATGATCTGATTTTGTGGATGATGTCTTCCGATATACTTGGCAAGTTTTGGTTTATCTCTTTTTCCATCATTCTGATCATCATCTTGACCTTCATTCTGATCTCCATCGCTCAGAACATCATTTTGAGGATTTTCCTAATTTTTGGTAATTGCAGCTTGATGCTCGGGTATGATGTTCCGTTGCTTGGGAGCGATACACTATTTCTTGAGTAGATTTTCAGGTTCTTCAATGTAAACAAACTTTTTTTAGTCTTCTGGTTCTTTTCTTCTTTCCTTATCATTCTTCTCTGCAAATTCATCTATTCTTACATTTGCACTTTTAATGATCTTGTTAGAGGACTTGTTAAGAGATTTATAAGCCTTGCTTTTGGTGGAATAGCCTAGAAAAATACCTTCATCACTTTTGGATTCAAGCTTTCCACTTCTTTCATCTTTCAAAATATAACATTGACTACCAAATATTTTGAAGTAACTTACATTGGGTGTGTAACCATACCATAGCTCACAGGGTGTCTTCTTTGTGTCCTTCTTACATTGTACCTATTTAATGTGTAGACAATAGTACTGACATCTTCCCTCTAGAAAGTTTGAGTGATACTTTTCTCAATCATCACTGTTCTTGCACAATCAATAATTGATCTATTTCTCCTTTCAACAATTCTATTTTTCTTTGGTGTTCTTGGTGCAGAAACCTGTCTTTTAATTCCATGCTCATTGCAATAGTTAGTGAATTCATCAAATACAATTTCCCCTCATCTATCTGATCTTAAGCATTTCAATTCCTTACCACTTTGTTTTTCTACCATAGCCTTATACCATTTAAACATCTTGAATGCTTCTATTTTATCTTTTAAGAACATAACTGTCATCATTCTAGAATAATCATCTACAAAGAGAATGAAATACCTATCACCACACACTTTGTCCTCATTGGTTCACATACATTAGTATGGACTAATTCTAGAATAGCATTAGATGTATGGGTTTTACTCTTGAAACTATACTTTGTCATCTTACCTTTTTGACAATTCTTGCACATGATATGCTCGGTCTTTGACATGCTCGGTAAGCCTCTTACTCTTATTTTATTGCTTATCTTTATCATGTTGTCAAAATTCACATGGAATAGTCTTTTATGCCACAACCATATGTCTTCATTTCTATCCATTAAACAAGTGGTGTTAATGTCATCAAGATAGAAAAGGTTACCTTTTGTCTGTTCACCAATTCCAATCAACCTTCCTGATTCATTGAAGATCTTTGCCTTCTTATTTTCAAATGCTACTCGGTGACCTGTGTTATTTATCTGTGAAACACTCAATAGATTATAATTAATCCCTTTTACCTAGTAATAATTTTCACATTTTATCATGTTATTCAACATTATGGTTCCTTTACCTTTAATTGGACAAGGTGTGTCATTACCTATTCTTATTGATCCACCATTATAGTATTCAAAAGTGTCAAACTTTTGTTTATCACCGGTCATGTGGTGAGCCACTATCTATAATCCAGACATCATTCTTACTAACCTTAGATATGAGTGCAGTCTCTACATACCTTTCTTCTTTGTCTGAATCATCCTTCATGGCTACAAATATCATCTCAATGTCTTCATCAAATTTTGTGTCAGTATCATTACTTCTGTTCTCAGACAGGTAACAAGCTTTCTTTCCTTTGTCCTTGTAGTCTTGGGTATCTCTTTTGTAGATTGTTGGTTGCTTTGGTAATCTCTATTATCACCTTGGTCAAACTTCTTTTCATATGTTCTATCACCTTTTCTTCTATTAGGACATCTTGTAGCAAAATGTCCAACCTCTTTACAATTAAAACATACAAGTGGTAATTTACCTTTGTATCTACCTTTGCCTCTCTAAAATCTTCTTGCCATTGTGCTTCAATCTCATCAAGTCCTTGGTCATCACTATCACTTTCACTATCATTTCTAATAGTGTTTCTATGACTTCACTTACTTAATTTTAAAGAAGATTTGAATGCAGACTCTATAAATGGTAAGACACTATTGTCAAAGTTATTCATCTCAAATGAAATCAGTCTACCAATCAGACTATCTAGAGTAACTGCATTGTTTGCAACTACTCTTATTTCTTGTATAGCAGATACTCTAATAGAATATATAGGCAGTAAGGTTCTTATGATTTTACTTACCACTGTCTCTTCTTCAAGTACACCTCCAATCCCTCGGATAACATTGACTACCTCTTTGATTTTGCAGCTATACTGAGTGATATTTTCTCCTTCTATCATCCTTAGGTCATCAAACCTCCCTCTTAGGCTTTCTTCCTTGGATCTTAGTACATTAGCATCTCCTCCATGTACCCGCTTCAATTTATCCCACATTTTCTTTGTAGAGGTGCAGGTTTTGACATCTTCAAACTTAGCATCAGAGAGTGAGGAAGCAAGCTCTATCATCATGAAATTATGCTCATGCTTTTCTCTCAATTGCTCAAGTGTGTGAGGTCCTATAGGCAACACATATTCAATATCTAGGTGTTGAGTAACATCATTACCAATACCTAATATGTGGAGTCTTATTCTGCTTTTCCATGATGCAATGTTATCTTTATTCAACTTGTGCACATCTTTTTTTTTTTTCATCTTGTGATCTTTTTCTTGAGTTGTTAAATTCCCTTTCTAAGAACACAAGATCCGATACCAATTGTTAGAATAACTGAGAGGGGGGGTGAATCAGTGGCCTCAAAAATATTCCAAAAAATCAACCCAAAAACTTAGTACCATAATAATAAGCCTCTTGTTATCTTCAGTCCTAGAAGATGAATGCCTTCAAACAATTTTAACAAATAACTACTGCTCAGAGTTCACTGTTAAACCTTATTCTTATTGTTTACCGATTAGCAGTCTTTCATTTACCAAAAAATGGTAAATTGCTTACTGTATACCGATCAATCTAGAATTAGTTATGTGTAATGCAAAACACTAAAGTAATGACTCATAAACACATTGACACATGGATTTTTAACGTGGAAACCCTGTTAAGGGAAAACCCACTCAGGACCGGTAACCCAAAATTTTCACTCTTCTGAAGTGAGCTCGGTAAAGAGCCAACCCTATTAAAGGTTAAAAACACATTGTTAGGCGTGCCCTTGTTAGAGGATTTAAATAGAATATTTTTTCACTTGATATCGAGCATCTCTGTGCTACCTTCTATGACCAAACCCTGGTTTGTCAAATGGTATCTAACATCTCATGCTATCTTCATGATCAAAATTTTTGATACTCCTTGGGATGTGTCTCAATATAGAAAGGATTGTTAAGTCCTGCTTGGTTAAGAGACTTTTTGAATCAATGGTTAAACTAAAATAGTAAATGATATGTTCACATATACAACTATACTTTGTAGATTTTTAGATCTATTGTAAGCTCATAATACATTTCTGATCAATGTATCTTTTCAATACCTTTGCTCCACTTCTTTCTACTCAGTGATGTTGTGCTTCTCTGTTGCTTGATGTCCGCTAAAAACTTTAGTTCTTTCCTCAGCTCAATTGATCAGGACTATTTGAAGTTGTTCTTCATAATTTTCTCTCCAGCATCCTCTTTCTCTATTCACTCCCCTAATTCATAATGAATTAGATTGTCTCTTTATAGATATGATATCACCATTTCTCAAATCTTGATTTTCTTGTTCTTGGTGTGATCCGCAATCTTAGCCAATCTTGCTTTAAAGATTTACTTAAGTTTTATCACGTAGATTTATCTTTGACAACTGGATAAAATAGCTTTAAATCTTTTACTTATCCCTGTCTTTAAATTGTTGATGAAAACAATGTTAACAACCAGTTAACTCTATCTTTAGCTCTTGCCAGCTAAGTATTGTTTTGTTTTTGAAATTCTATTCTTTTCGGTGTTTTAACTCTTTGATAGCTTCAGTAAACACTTCAGTTCTCCTTGGGCATCTCCGTCAGGGTTGTCTATCTATCGGGCATCACTGTAAATTTATTCTCATTGGTAATGCTTGTGATTCTACTCGTCGGTAATGCTTGTCGGGTTTCTTGCTTGGGAAACACTGTGACTTTTACTTTCAGGTTTCTTTGTCCATCGGGTTCCACTAATCATCAGTCTTTGTAGTCACTTAGTGAATACTGATATGTTATGCATTACTGAAAGCATAACCTTTATCTTTCTGATTATCTAAATTCTTCGACACTTTGTATATAACCAATCATATTATATCAAGTTGATATTAATGAAAATACAATCCATTAACTGATTTAATGTCTTGCATTATATTTCTATATTTTGATGATCAACTTAACATCTTCAAACATTCAATTAGTTATGGTTCATCAAATGGTTCAACACTTCTTCCAGATTTGAATACTAAACATTTAAACTTTGAACCTAAGAAATCTGGACTTCTCAACTCTTGGTGTTGAACCTGCACCTTCAAACTTGTTGAACCTTGAACTTTGAACAAAGAATAGGTACGATAGCTCAATTTCAATGTCTTCTAACTTGAATCTTTGAATCATGATTTTGAACTATTAAACTTTCTGAACTTTGAACCTTGAACTTTCATAAAGGCTCAACTTCAATGGTTCAACATTTACTCCTTGCAGATTTGAATGCTGACCATTTGAACTTTGAACCTAGCAATCTGGAGTTCTAAACTCTTGATGTTGAACACACACCTTTGAACCTGCTGAACCTTGAATTTTGAACCAAAAATAGGTAAGATGGTTCAAGCTCAAAGTCTTCTAACCTGAACCTTTGAACCATGATTCCAAATTTGAGCCTAGTCAATCTAGACTTCTGAACTCTTGGTGTTGAACCTTTACCTTCGAACATATTGAACCTTGAACTTTGAAGAAAAATAGGTATGATTGTTCAAGTTCAATGTCTTCTAATGTGAACCTTTGAACCATGATTCCAAACTGTTGAACTTTATGAAATTTGAACCTTGAAATTTCATAAAGGTTCAAGTTCATTGGTTCAACACTTTACTCCTTGCATATTTTAATGTTGAACATTTGAAATTTGAACCTAGGAAATCTAGTCTTCTGAACTCTTGGTGTTGAACCTGCACCTTCAAACCTGTTGAACCTTGAACTTTGAACCAAAAATAGTTACGATGGTTCAATTTCAATGTCTTCTAACCTGACCTTTGAACTATGGTTCTGAACAATTGAACTTTCTGAACTTTGAACCTTGAACTTTTGTAAAGGTTCAAGTTCAATGGTTCAAGACTTTACTCCTTGCAGAATTGAATGTTGAACATTTGAACTTTGAACCTAAGCAATTTGTACTTCTGAACTCTTGGTGTTGAACTTGCACCTTTGAACTTGAACCTTGAAATTTAAACAAAAAATAGGTATGATGGTTCAAGTTCCATGTCTTCTAACTTGAACCTTTGAACCATGATTTTGAACTGTTAAACTTTGAACCTTGAACTTTTGTAAAGGTTCAAGTTCAATGGTTCAACACTTTACTCCTTGCTGATTTGAATGCTAAAATTTTTGTTGGCCCAATGTTAAGATACTGGAAAGGGTGTGTACTGAGAGGGGAGGGGTGAATCAGTACCCTTAAAATTTTCTCGATCAAATCTTGTAATCTTTGTTCTTCATTAACCGAATAAGTAGATTTCTTATTCCAAACATATAGTATCAATTTTGAAATGTAAATGCATGTAAAATAAACATTACACATACATGATTTAAGTACTCATGACACTAGTTTTTTAGTATCGCAGAAAACCCTTGTTAGAAGGTGAAAATTGTGGTGGGGATGAGACCCACAAAACTTCACTACTGCAGAAATAAAGATAGCCTATTAAAGCTTTACAAAATGATCACTTCTGATGATCTTACCCTGTTAGGAGTAACAAAAAGATCGACTAGATCTACCTCGTGTAAGGATTTAGCATCACAATCTATGTGTGCACTCAGTTAAGAGATTTATAATAAGATGGTTAAGTCTACCCTGTTAAGAGATTTTGGGTCTATTATAATTGTTAGAGAGTAACAAAAAGTTGATCTGAAACATATACAATCTCAAAATTGTTGATACAAATCCATTAAGTTCATACAAAACATATCACCTTAATATGAATGATAATACCTTCTACTCTGTTCTTCTTGGTAGCCTTGCCTTAGTTCTGTAAACTAGTTTCTGCAATGTGGTCTCTATCCTTTAATCCCTTGTCTGATCTATGATGTCTGTAGTACGATGACTACTTGATAATTTCTTGATCAACATACTTAGAAAAATTTGACATCTATACATTTATATATCAAACGATGTGACCTAATTAGGGTTCAACAATTACAACCTTATCCTAAGATCAACGGTATAAAAAATTTATCTTGATCATATACACATAGGAGAAATAAAAAATTAATGTAGTAAATCCATAATTAATGTCCTCCTCAATCATGTAAACTTTTATCCAGGTTGGCTCAAAAGTCGTTACATAGAATAATGTGCCATAACAAACTTTTATGTTGACTCTGTTCCACTCAATTAATGTTGTTTCTTGATGCTCGGTGTATGCTATGTATCTTGGTTATACTGGTGTCTGGTTATGCTTGTGTAGATCGGTGTTGTCTGTGCTCGGTATAGTCTATTTACTCAGTTATCACTATACTCGGTTAACTCTAGGCATCATCAGTGCTCTCGGTTAACTATGCACTTCGGTGATATATATCGACTATCTTGTGTTGACTTTGTCACCTACTATCCATTATGTCTGCTTGATAACTAATGACAACTTCAATGTGCAATTGGAGTAACATTCTCTCTTTTTGGCATTAGTATCAAAAACTTAGTATTGTACATAATATACTATACATGATGACTCCCCCTTTGTATATGCTCCCCCTATGTATATACTTAGTATATGTATATGTTAGGGTCAGTTAGAGTCGCCATTGTTGAAGTGTCAAATACCCTTGTTAGTTCATTAATTTGAAGCTCTTTAGTGCATTCCCTTGAGAGTCTTTTCTTGCGGTAACCCTTCAAGTGCATATACCCTTCAAATTTGTCAAGTTAAAATTCGGCCTTCCCTGGACGAATCCTTTCCAAGGCTCATACTTCACCAGAACTACTTTGAACCTCTTTGAACTCTGGTTCAAAGTAGTTTGAAGCAGTTGAATGAATGTTTTCTCTTTTAACGACTATTTTCTGAAGGTGGGCCCTGGCCTATATCACCTTTTGGAGGTGAACCACTTTGAACCTCTTTGAACCCCGGTTCAAAGTAGTTCGAAGAGGTTCAAAGACATATTGTGGGAAGAGTCATCAGTGAAAGGACAATTGATGGGACCCATGACATAAGCTGGCGGCGTAATAATGGTTAAGTTTTTAAGAGGGGCAGTTTTTGATTTGACGGGAGCCACAGAGCGAACTTTGAATAAGGTTTTGGGTGGCGTTTAATGAGATTATTAGCATGAGTGGAAGATATCATTTGGGGAATGGTTAATAATGATATTAAAGATGGTGGATTTCAAGGACATCCTATTGCTGAGTCACTATGGCTCACATCATTGAAATTAATGTCCCCAAATTATGCTCATTAAAGTCGATCTTTCCCAGCATTAATTTGAAAATATAAACAACTCTGTAAGTTTTTCTTTCCTATTATTTTTCTGCAGAGTCTCGGCTGTGGAGAAGAATTTGTTTCGAGTCTGCATGAAATAGGTAGTTCCTGAAGCCTTTTCTCATTTCCTATTGTTGTTTAATATATTGATTCAAGAGGGCGGGCGTCTGTGTTTTTATTCCTAAAGAAGGGATGAGGTCCAGTTTACATTTCTTCGGGAATGTTAGAAATATGCAGTGTCGAGCTCCTATTGTCTCAGACACAAACCTGTTAGGGATATCAGTAGAAAAAATAGCAGTTGACTACACAAACCATGCAGCAAAAGATCATAGTCTAGAGTTCCTGTCAAGTGGATTATTAGAAGCCGCGGCGTTCCCGCCGTCAGTTGTATGCCCAGAATTAGTTCAGAAATGTATTAATAGATATGATATTAAATCCAAGTGTGTTTTGGACGTAGAATGCCAAACCCTTGTGCCAGTCAATAGAGAGACTATTATGGCTATTTTCAAAATCCACAAAGAAGCTCTTGTCAGTTTTACACCCACCCAATCTCTAGCTCAGTACAGAGAGAACGAAGATAAAAATCGGAGACATGTGGCTAGGAAGCGAACTCAAACCAATTACAGAGGTAGTTCTCGGTTGCCTAAAGTGCTCACTAAGGATCACATGAAACCCCTTATTCACGATGTGATAGTGTTGCTTCACCGAATTAAAGGTTCAGAACAAGTTCTTCTCTATGAGGAGTGGATGTTTCACTTTATAGAAATAGTCCTGGAAGGGATCAACATAATGATTGGGCAGAGATCATTGCTAGTTCCCTGAGGGACCAACTTAAACAGGCTCAGGCCATTAAGAAGGAATTCTTTATGTCCTCCTATTTGATATACTGCCTAGCGTGCACATAGGATTTGTCTGCCATCCAACACATTCCTTGGAATGAAGATCTTTTAATTTATGAGTACTGTCCATTATTAAGGAAAGATAAAATTTTGGAAAATTACAGGAAGGTTCATGATGTTTTCCTAGGTAAATTATGTCAACAATTGGCAGGAGTCTCAAACCGAAGAGTTTCATTAGAGGCACAGAAACTGATTCAAACCTGCGGAAGCCTGTATATTTAGTTCCCATGTTTCACCTACATTCGGGTCAGAGGCTTTGATGATGAACCTCTCAGGCTCCCAAGGTTTTCTTTTGATTGTTTTATTTTGGCAGAAATTTGCAGGCAATTATTTGTGGTTATTAAAAATGCTCTTCCAGAAGAAAAATGGCCTTCTATGTTCCTAGTTAAAGTTGGTAATTTATCCTGTAACAATATGATGGACGCTTCGATGATAGGAAGCAACTTGTTGAACTTTCACTTGCAATTTTATAAGTTAAGAAGGGGTTTTGACAATAAGGGCTTGGCCAGGCAAGTTCTAATCCTAAGTAATTATCCTTCACCTAGCTCACACCTGGAAGACCTATGGGAAGATATCGATGATGAGGAGGCAATCTGGAGATGAGATCATTCCAGACTTGTAATTTGTCAAACCAAAATGTTGCAGTTGAATTTTGTTATTAAGGATGTGGATGAGGATAGTTCTGAAACCGCAGGTTCAGGGGCTAACAATATGGATGCAAGAGTTCCCCTGGACATAGATTGGAATAGGAGAGAAGAAGATGATATAAAGTTGAGGGCCTGAACCATTTTTGAGGTCACAGAAAGCTGGTTAACAGAGAAGAAGGAAGGAGCTGAGAACCCCCCTCTTGAAAAGCATAGTGCAAGACCAGCCTTAATAAATGTGAAACATGCCCTGTCTAATGTATCTCTTGTGGCTCCAAATGTAGGTAAAATTATGTCTCCCAAGAAAAATGTGGTTTCCAGTAGGCACCTGAATACACCGAGATCGAGACCGAGAACAAGATCATAGAAGCGTTCTTAGATGGCAGCTTTAGGACTCGACTACCTGGATGTTGGGGTTAATGAAGATGCTATTTCATTTCTTCTAGATCAACAAGTAAAAGGACAAGAGACTTCTATCATGAATACAGAGGTACCTCAAGCTGAGAATACTCTTTTAAAAACTCCTGACAATCGGATAGTCACCGGTTCAGTCCCTCCTTGGCTAACTGAATTGGTGAATAAGAGGAAGAGTTACAAACCCATTTCACTTCCTGTGAAGGAGATTGTTACTAAATATGCTACCCAAACCCCCAAAGCAAAAAGAGTGAAGAGTGATGCTAGGATATCTACCGATCCATCTACTAGAAAGGTGACTGAAGAAATAGCCACTTTCAAGCCTAAAGACAGAATTCAGGAACGAGAGGCCGAAGACTTTGAAATTACGAAGATGGAACTTGGTGTTCTAAACAGGGATTCTAGGGATCACCTATTTAAATTCTCAGCTGATCATATGCTCGGGTAGTCGCAAAAGGATGGAAGGGAGAAACGTAAATTGAAACAACTGGTTTCTACCATGGCTGAGTTTCTTTCCTCACTCGCTGATGATGGAGTTCTGCCACTGGCCCAGTCTTCACAAGATTTTGATCCAAATTTAGTTGAAAGCCAAAAGCTGGTGAAACAAATACAATAGGGGAAGGTTTTGATGGGGGTCGTGAAGTCTTGGATAAACAATTTTATCACTGAAGGGAGTGCTTTCATCTGCAAATTTATATCTACTTTCTTAGATGGAGAAACACTACTTTGTGAGGTTCAAACCCTAGTTCCAAGCTGGGAAATGGAGGAAGTGAAATGTGAAGCGATCGTCATACAGGTTCAAGAAATGGAAAACTATGGTGTGACTCAGTTCTTACCTGAGAATCTAATGAAATTGGTAGATCCCTGTATGATGTTCATCCTAAAGCAGAACTTTGGATGGAAAAATACAATGTTTAAAGCTGTGATCTCTCAAGCCAAAGCAATAGAAAAGGAGGTGCTGAATATGCATGTGGATGCCCTTAAATACATCAAGATAGTGAATCCCTCAAGTATTTTTCAAATTGACGAAGGTAATAGGGATTCAGATGCCATGGTCAAAGTCTTCACAGACACCATGAATGCTCTCAAGGAAAATGAAGCGCCTACAGTTTAGGATTTCACCAGAATTGCAAATGTGGAGTCTATGTTGCTGCTGAACAGAGGTTAGTTGCCAAAGCAGATGGAGAGAATTGGGGAGTTAAGGTGGGAAAAGAATGCGACTTGGGTGAAGCTGACAGGCCTAAAGAACTAGCATTTCTAGCCAGCCCAAGAGTTAACAAATGTGTTCCGATCCTGGAAGCTCGTACAAACCGCCATGTCAAAAGGCCTCAAAGGGAGTTAGTATTTTTCACGATAGCATTTCCCTTACTTTATGTTTTAAATAGTGCGTGTTTTGAAACTCTGTTTTTAGTTATGTAACTGGTTTTAAACAGTTTTTTTTGGTGTCTGAGACGCCGGGTTTTTCAGGAGGCTCTCTCAGACATGAAACTATTAATAGGGGAGCTTTGAATAGAAAAAGGGTTAGAAAATTGAGGTATAAAATAGATAGTTTCTTTTTGGAAGTAGATAGTTAGCATAGGCTTTTCTTGATTTTCTGAAACAGCTGGTGACTAATTTTTTATTAGACTTTGATTTGATTAATATATGAATATACAGATGCATGGTATGTTTAGATCTTTGAATCAAAATTTGGAATGTAGTAATTACTTTGAGAGTTGGTACATTTAAATCTATGCATATGTTATTTATATTTAGTCACTTCCAGTTTCTTTATAGCTTGTCTTTCTTGATTTATTTCATAGGTTGTCTATTTTAGAAGTAGTTAGTAGATCTCAGTTTACTTCATGGTTATTTCAATTATTAGTTGATTCTGTAAATTACCTCAATACCCAAGAGTATTTGAGTGGTCCTTCTACACTTTCTGGTCAAAGGTGTATGAATTTACTTTTATGTCAGTAATTCATTGAATATCTCACAAGGAAGCTGAACCTTAGAAATTTAGAGGGAAGCAATTTCTTATGCTTACCCAACTATTGATGAATCATTTTTCTTCAAAAACATAGAGTCTTTATCCACATTCATTTAAAAAGAGGAAGACAAATTTTTTTGCCAACAGATTTTTGGCGACTCTACGGGGGAGAGTCCAATATAAAATATCAGATTCTCCATTCATTACAATGCTACAAGATGGTTTTGCCTCACAATGACGTGTTTCATGTGCTTCAACTTGACCTAGGATTTGGAGACACGCAAGAAGACATAATATCAAGCCTTGTTGAAGCAGCGTGGAGATTTAGACATAGTAACCAACAGTTTCATCAAGTCCAATAAGTGCTTGAGAAGGAAGAAGAAATAGCTGAGTGACTGAGGGGTATACCAGTTTCTCATGAAGCAGTCATAGTAGATAGGCTTGCACAAGTCCTAGCGATAAATTAAGGCATGTTCTGAATACTTAAACTAGCAGAAAAGAGATACACCAGAGGTGATAGGAGTAGGGGATTGGTTGACAAAGATTTTGAAGCCCTAAGGAACCTTAGTTTCAGATCTGATCTTAATATCCGCAAGAAGAATAAAACCCAAAATTTTAGCAGACCATCCTCGCCTCCATCTAGCCCAGTTTTTTTGCCTCTTTTTCAAGTTATTGTAACAACAGGTACTGTGGTACCTACTATTCTCAATATCCAGCCTTTGAATTTTCAGTTTCCTAACATGGCTACCAATCAACCCTGGGGTCAAAATATTGGCCCACTGAACTTAAGAGCAAATCCTCCTGGAGATTTACCAAAAGGTGCTAATTAGGTTTTGCCCAAGTTTAGCGGAGATGGAAAAGTAACCACTGATGATCATCTCAGTGCCTTTCATACCACTTGTGGCATGTTAAGTGTTCCTACTCAAGAAATAGTGGTCAAACTCTTTGTCAGAACCTTGGTCGACACTGCTGCCGACTGGTTTAGTCATTTACCCAACGGCTCAATTACCAATTGGAATGACATGAAACTTGCCTTTGAAGCAAGATTCAAAACTCCTAATAACGAGATGTCACTATTTCTCCAGCTTAGTCAAATGAAGAAAGAAATACATGAGCCCATGCGGGAGTTTGTGGCTAAGTTTAATAGAATCTTACAAAGGATACCAGCAAATTCTGCACCAAGTGACGAAAATAAGAAAATTTTCTTCTTAAATGTTGTCTCACCTAACATAAGTTTTCACCTGTTAAAAGATGGAGTGGCTGACTTGGCCTCTGCCCAGACACAGGCTATCCAACTAGAAGATACTTTCATAACAGTAGGAAAATGGAAGCGGGAATTTTAGGCTTTAGGGAGTACCTCTTCCTCTACAATGATAGATCCTCTGGTGCAGAGATTAATGAAAAATATGGCTATGCTCAAGAGGTAGCAGAATAAGGCGGGTTCTCCATACCCATCTCCTTATCAAGATGTTAGTCGAAGATAATATAATCAACCTTCGGGAAAAACTCCTCTTTTGACAGCTTCACAACCCAGATTACAGATTGAACCTGCACCAAAAGAAATAATGTGTTCCTTTCATCTAACTATAGATCATGATGGAGAGTCTTGTCCTGATTGGTTAAGGTGTCTTCAAATTAATGCTACAAAAGACATCATCGGTATAGAAGAGTTGTGAGAAGAGAAAGACTCACCCAATATTAGTTCATCCAGTTCTTTTTATCTGGAGTATGAGCCAGGCTCTGATAGAGGCAGAATTTTTTTGGCAACCTTACAAGATCCTTCTTGTGAGATTTTAACAAGAAATCAGAGAACACAAAAGTTTGTCCCTGATTCAATCACTGTTGCTGATGCTAAACGTAAAGAAACTGAAAATGGAGATACTTCTACAAATCCAAAAGGTCCTGAGGTGAAGATCTTGTCAAAAGGTAATCCAACTCCTTCTTTTCCCATTGACTTTGTCAAATTTTTTAAAAGTACCACAATCTCTATTTCCCCTGCAGAATACCTCAAAATGAACCCCAAAGAGTTGGACAGGTTGGTAAAATATGTTAAATGAGAGTCAGGTTCAAGCCCCCAATTAGACAAACCTCTCATAGGTGAGACCACCACAGTTGAAGAACCACTCGTCTTTAAACCTCAAGACACCCCTCAGACACCAGAAGATTGTCCCTCTGTTAATACAGTTGAAAGTGAGATGGAAGAAAAGAAACCCAATCCATTCTACATCTCCTTGCTTCTAAATGGCCAAAAACTTAGTAATTGCATTGTCAATTCTGGTG
>MU226945.1:1193316-1211782 GCA_018584345.1 Thuja plicata
TGCTTCTAAATGGCCAAAAACTTAGTAATTGCATTGTCAATTCTGGTGCATCGGATAACATCATGCCTGCCCCAGTCGCAAGAGCCCTAGGTCTCACCTTGACTAAAACCTATGGTCATTGTTACTCTATGGATGGGAAGGAAGTTCCACTAAAGGGTTAGTTCAAAGATTCCCAAGCCGTTCTTGCTGCATACCCTGACAAGCATCTGAAGTTGACTATTTTGGTAGCAGATATCCTAGCAAGCTATGGTATGCTGCTCAGTAGAACTTTTTGCAAAGATTTAGGAGGAGACATTAAGATGGACTGGTCAGAGGCCCTGATACCGGTTGGTAAAAAGAAAGTGAAACTTGAACCTGAACCAAAAAATAAGTATACTGTGATGCCTTTGGATAATCCAAAAGCTCAAATTTTGTACGAGGAGTATCATTTTGGCAACTATGTTATTCTGACTGATCCTGAAAAAGATGGTGAAACTTCTTCTTAGAAAGAAGAGGATATCTGGAAGATGGAGTTTGACGGCAGCTGCTCCAATTCAAGTTTGGGCATGGGGGTAGTTCTTTTCCCTCCAAATAGAGAATGTACTCCTCTTGCTTTCAAGTTATATTTCAAAAATACTAATAATACTACAGAGTACGAAGCCTTGTTGTTGGGATTGGAAGAAGCAAAACTGAGCGGAGTCAAGAAGTTGGTTGTGAAAGGTGACGTCGAGCTGATCATGAAATAGGTGAGAGGACAATTCTCTGTCAAGAATGAGAAGTTGAGACACTATAGAAATTTGGTATGGGATGAGTTGGATTTATTTGACGCCTTCTCCATAGAATTTATACCAAGGAATCAGAATACCAGAGCAGATGCCTTGGTGGTATCAGCTTCACTTTTATTGCCTCACCCTGATTTTAAAGCTCAAAAATATCAACTTGAAATGATTTACAAGCCTAGAATACCTGAAAATGTAGAGTATTGGCAAGTCTTTGATAGTGATTCCCAACTCAGAGATTTCCTAGAATGTGTCGCAGGTTTTTCTGATGTATATTTTGAAAGTTCCTATAGTGAGTGCAAAGAAGTCTACCAAGATACTGCAGATAGTGATGGAGTGATCCAGTTGAAAGGAAATAAGATTCCCAAAGGCCTCGTGTCTCTTGAATATTTGTTTAGAAGGAAAGATGATAGTAGCGTTAAATAAAATGTATCTGATGTGCATAATTCTAAAGAGTACGATAAGATTGATATAGGAGAGCTAGATAATCCAAAATGGATTTCTATTGGTCTGACTTGTACTTTGTCTAAAAAAGAAAACTTGAAAAGGTTACTTAGGAAATACAAAGATGTCTTTGCCTGGGGATATGAAGACTTGAAGAATTTTAGAGGAGGTCAATTTGAACACCAAATCCCTTTAAAGCCTAGCGTAACCCCATTTCGCCAAAAATTAAGGAACTATAATCTGAAAGTGTCCAAAGCTATTTTAAAGGAGGTAAAAAAAATGTTACAGGCAAGGATCATCTATCCTATCCACCATTCAACATGGATCGCCAATATAGTCCTTGTGAGAAAGAAGAATGGTGAAATCAGGATTTGTGTAGATTTTTGTAACCTGAACCAAGAAAGTTTGAAGGATAACTATGCCTTACCTGTGATGGAACATGTGCTTCAAGCTATTTCTAGATCTGAAGTTATGTCTATGCTAGATGGCTATTCTAAATACAATCAAATGGCAAAAAGTGATCAGCACAAAATGGATTTCATCACCCCGTGGGGAACTTATGCATATAGTCATATGCCTTTTGGGCTAATCAACGTGGGTGCAACCTTCCAGAGAGAAATGAATTCATCCTTTGAGGATCTCCGGAACAAAATTATAGTGGTATACTTGGATGACCTTACTATATTTTTGAAGGAGAGAAGTCAGCACATAAAGGATCTTGAGACAGTGCTCCTGAGATGTAGAAGTCATGACATTTCTTTGAACCCTAAGAAATCAACGTTCTTCGTGTAGGAAGGTAAATTACTTGGTCAAATCATTTCAAAAGATGAGATCCAGATTGACCTCGAGCAGGTAATGGTGATTCAGTAGCTCAACCTACCATCAAACAAGAGTGGATTGAAGTCCTTCTTTGGTCAGGTAAAATTTTTGCGAGCATTTATTCCTGAATTTTCAGAAATTGCTAAGAACATGATTGATATGATGAGTGAGAAAGTTCCTTTCAAGTGGAGCAAGAATGAGCGTCAAGCTTTCAAAGATATTAAAAATGCAGTATCACAGGTTCCTGTATTAAAGAGTCCCAATTTCAAAAAGGACTTTATCATTTATTGCTATGCCTCCGAACATACTCTATCGGGTATACTAACACAAAAAGATGAGAAAGGACAGGAAGCACCCATAGCCTTTATGAGCACACCACTGAAAAGACATGCCTTTGTTGTGGTAAAAGCAGTGAAATAGTTCAAATACTATATACTTCATTCGCATTGTACAGTTTGTGTACTTGATACAGCAGTGAAAAGTATTTTGACTCAAAGGGAGATTGGTATGAACAACAGAACAGTTTGGATAGCAAAGATCCAAGAGTATGACCTGGTAATTAAACCAACCAATTTGGTAAGGGGGGAGGGTTTATACAAATTGATAACAGAGAATGGTGAGCCATCTAAAAAAAATGATGAAGTACCCATGGCATTGCTAGTCAGTTTAACCGACCCCTAGTTCTCTGACATGGCCTATTCCTTACTTATGGTGAATGTCCTGATCACCTAAACCCAAAAGAGAAGCGCAACCTAAAATTGAAGGCTAGTCGATATGTGATATCTCAGGGAATTCTATACAAGAGGAGCATAGATGGAACTTTTCTCAGTTGCGTAGACATTGAGCAGCAAAAAGAATTGTTGAAGGTGTTTCATGATGAGGCCTGTGGGGGTCACTACTCTTCAACAGTAACAACGTTTAAAATTCTTTAGAATTGCTTTTACTGGCCTAGCATGTTCAAAGTTGCATACCAATATGTTTACAATTATGAAAAATGTCAACTTTTCACTGGGAGACCTCATCTCGCCGCCCTGCCTCTTAAGCCTGTAATTGTTGACGAACCGTTCAAGCAATGGGAAATAGATTTTGTAGGGACTTTGAACCCACCATCTAGTACTGGGCATGTCTACATTCTCATGGCCACTGATTATTTTACAAAGTGGGTGGAAGCAGTCCCCACTAAGAAAGTGAACTCTCAGGTGGTGTGTGAGTTCCTCTTAAATTATATTTTTGTCAGGTTTGGGGTACCGATTAAGATAGTAGCAGACAATGCTACATATTTTTCCTTCAAGGAGGTTTTAGCCTTCTGCTATGAGCATGGCATATCTTTAGCTCATTCTTCTGAATATTTTCTGTAAGGAAACGATCAAGCAGAATCCAGTAATAAGAACCTGGTCGCAATAATGAAAAAATAGATGGACGATAGCCCCCGCGAACGGCATAAGAAACTATACAAAGCTTTATGGGTGGATCAAACTACTTTGAAATGAGCAATTGGGATGGCTCCATTTGAACTGGTATATGGAATAGGGGTGCATGTATCACTGCCTTTGGAACTCTCCTCAGCTAAGCTCCAAGATATAATTGAAGATGAGTATTTTAAAGATCCCCTGGAGAAACATGTCATGCATTTGGCTAAGCTGGAAGAGGAAAGAGAAGATCTGGTGGATCATATTACAAAACACCAGTTGAAAGTGAAGCAGATTTTTGATATGCGAGCACGGCCTCGTAACTTTATGGAGGGAGATGAAGTGCTTCTATGGGATAAGAGACGAGCTCCTAAATGTTCTCACGGGAAATTTGAGTCCTTATGGAAGGGCCCATTCATTATTTCTGAAGGCCTTGGTTCAAATGCTTTTCGGTTGTTTTACCCAGATGGTGTGAATCTTCCTTTTACCTACAATGGGTAGGACCTTAAGTTATGCAAGCTCTAATGATGTACCTCAGTGAGTATCCATGTACATATTAGGTAGTTTTTCCCCTACTTTCCATTTTTGTGTGTCGTAGTAGTCTATTTTTCTTTCCCTTTATTGGCTTTCTCAGCGAAACCAGTTATCTAGAGTTCTTTGCACATTGAGCAATATGCAGTCCCCAGCTAGAGCCAATGTTAGGGTCAGTTAGAGTTTCCATTTTTGAAGTGTCAAAGACCCTTGTTAGTTCATTAATTTGAAGCTCTTTAGCATGTTCCCTTGAGAGTCTTTTCTTGTGGTAACCCTTCGAGCGCATATACCCTTCAAATTTGTAAAGTTCAAATTTGACCTTCCCTAGACGGATCCTTTCCAAGGCTCATACTTCACTAGAACCACTTCAAACCTCTTTTAACTCTGGTTCAAAGTAGTTTGAAGTAGTTCAATGAATGTTTTCTATTCTAACGACTATTTTCTACAGGTGGGCCCTAGCCTATATCACCTTTTGGAGGTGAACCAGTTCGAACCTCTTTGAACCCCAATTCAAAGTAGTTTGAAGAGGTTCAAAGATAGATTATGGGCAGAGTCATCAGTGAAAGTACAGTTGATGGGACCCATGACATAAGCTGGTGGCGTAATAATGGTTAAGTTTTTAAGAGGGGCAGTTTTTTATTTGACGGGAGCCACGGAGCGAACTTTGAATAAGGTTTTGGGTGGCCTTTAATGAGATCGTTAGCACGAGTGGAAGATATCATTTGGGGAATGGTTAATAATGATATTAAAGATGGAAGATTTCAAGGACGTCCTATTGCTGAGTCATTATAGCTCACATCATTGAAATTAATGTCCCCGACTTATGCTCATTAAAGTCGATCTTTCCGGGCATTAATTTGAAAATATAAACAGCTCTGTAAGTTTTTCTTTCCTATTATTTTTCTGTGGAGTCTCGGCTGTGGAGAATAATTTTTTCTGAGTCTATGAGAAACAGGTAGTTCCTGAAGCCTTTTCTCATTTCCTTTTGTTGTTTAATATATTGATTCAAAAGGGGGGCGTCTGTGTTTTTATTCCTGAAGAAGGGATGAGGTCCAGTTTACTTTTCTTCAGGAATGTTAGAAATATGCAGTGTCTAGCTCCTATTGTCTCAAACACAGACCTGTTAGGGATATCAGTAGAAAAAATGGAATTTGACTACACAAACCATGCAGCGGAAGACCATAGTCTAGAGTTCCTGTCGAGTGGATTATTAGAAGCCGCGACATTCCCGCCGTCAGTTGTATGCCCAGAATTAGTTCAGCAATGTATTGATAGATATGATATTAAATCCAAGTGTGTTTTGGACACAAAAGGCCAAACCCTTGTGCCAGTCAATAGAGAGACTATTATGGCTATTTTCAAAATCCCAGAAGAATCTCTTGTCAGTTTTACACCCACCCAATCTCTAGCTCAGTACAGAGAGAATGAAGATAAGAACCGGAGTTATGTGGCTAGGAAGTGGACTCAAACCAATTAAAGAGGTAGTTATCGGTTGCCTAAAGTGGTCACTAAGGATCACATGAAACCCCTTATTCATGATGTGATAGTGTTGCTTCACCGGATTAAAGGTTCAGAACAAGTTCTTCTCTATGAGGAGTGGATGTTTCACTTTATAGAAATAGTCCTAGAAGGGGGTCAACATATTTATTGGGTGGAGATCATTGCTAGTTCCCTGAGGAACCAACTTAAATAGGCTCAGGCCATTAAGAAGGAATTCTTTATGTCCTCCTATTTGATATACTACCTAGCGTGCACACAGGATTTGTCTGCCATCCAACACGTTCCTTAGAATGAAGATCTTTTAATTTATGACTACTATCCGTTATTAAGGAAAGATAAAATTTTGGAAAATTACAGGAAGGTTCATGATGCTTTCCTGGGTAAATTATGTCAACAATTGGCAGGAGTCCCAAACCAAAGAGTTTCATTAGAGGCACGGAAACTGATTCAAACCTATGAAAGCCTGTATATTCAGTTCTCATGTTTCACCTACATTCAGTTCGAAGGCTTTGATGATGAACCTCTCAGGCTCCCAAGGTTTTCTTTTGATAGTTTTATTTTGGCAGAAGTTTGTGGGCAATTGTTTGTGGTTATTAAAAATTCTCTTCCAAAAGAAAAATGGCCTTTTATGTTCCCAGTTAAAGTTGGTAATTTATCCTGTAACAATATGATGGACGCTTCGGTGATAGGAAGCAACTTGTTGAACTTTCACTTGCAATTTTATAAGTTAAGAAGGGGTTTTGACAATAAGGGCTTGGCCAGGAAATTTCTAAGCCTAAGTAATTATCCTTCACCTAGCTTGCACCTAGAAGACCTATGGGAAGATCTCAGTGATGAGGAGGCAATCTAGAGATGAGATCATTCCAGACTTGTAATATCACAGATCAAAATGTTGTAGTTAAATTTTGATATTAAGGATGTGGAGGAGGATAGTTCTGAACTGCGGGTTCAGGGGCTAAAAATATAGACGTGAGAGTTCCCGCAGACATAGATTGGAACAGGAGAGAAGAAGATGATATAAAGCTGAGGGCCTAAACCATTTTTGAGGTCACAAAAAGCTGGTTAACAGAGAAGAAGAAGGGAGCTGAGAACCCCCCCTCTTGAAAAGCATAGTGCAAGACCAGCCTTAATAAATGTGAAACATGCCCTGTCTAATGTATCTCCCGTGGCTCCAAATGCAGGTAAAATTATGTCTCCCAAGAAAAAGGTGGTTTCCAGTAGGCACCCGACTGCACCGAGATCGAGACCGAGAACAAGATCAGAGAAGCGTTCTTAGATGGCAGCTTTAGGACTCGACTACCTGGATGTTGAGGTTAATGAAGATGATATTTCATTTCCTCTGGATCAACAAGTAAAAGCACAAGAGACTTCTATCATGAATACAAAGGTACCCCAAGCTGAGAATACTCCTGTAAAAACTCCTGACAATTGGATAGTCACCGGTTCAGTCCCTCCTTGGCTAACTGAATCGGTGAATAAGAGGAAGAGTTATAAACCCATTTCACTTCCTGTGAAGGAGATTGTTACTATGCTACCTGGACCCCCAAAGCAAAAAGAGTGAAGAGTGATGCTAGGCTATCTACTGATCCATCTACTAGAAAGGTGACTGCAGAAATAGCCACTTTCAAGCCTAAAGAGGGAATTCAGGAACCAGAGGCCGAAGACTTTGAAATTACGAAGATGGGACTTGGTGTTCTAAACAAGGATTCTAGGGATCACCTATTTAAATTCTCAGCTGATCATATGCTCGGGAAATCACAAAAGGATGGAAGGGAGAAACATAAATTGAAACAGCTAGTTTCTACCATGGCTAATTTTCTTTCCTCACTCGTTGATGATGGAGTTCTACCACTGGCCCAGTCTTCACAAGATTTTGATCCGAATTCAGTTGAAAGCCAAAAGCTGGTGAAACAAATACAACAGGGGAAGGTTCTGATGGGGGTCATGAAGTCTTGGATAAACAATGTTATCACTAAAGGGAGTGCTTTCATCCGCGAGTTTATATCTACTTGCTTAGATGGAGAACATTACTTGGTGAGGTTCAAACCCTAGTTCCAAGCTGGGAAATGGAGGAAGCAAAATGCGCAGTGATCGTCATACAGGTTCAAGAAATAGAAAACTATGGTGTGACTCAGTTCTTAGCTGAGAATCTGATGAAACTGGTAGATCCCTGTATGTTGTTCATCCTGAAGAAAAACTTCGGATGGAAAAATACAATGTTTAAAGCTGCGATCTCTCAAGCCAAAGCAATAGAAAAGGAGGTGCTGAATATGAATGTGGATGCCCTTAAAGACATCAAGATAGTGAATCCCTTGAGTATTTTTCAAATTGACAAAGGTAACAGGGATGCAAATTCCATGGTCAAAGTCTTCACAGACACCATGAATTCTCTCAAGGAAAATGAAGCACCTACAGTTCAAGATTTCACCAAAATTGCAAACGTGGAGCCTATGTTGCTGCTGAATAGAGGTCAGTTGGTGAAGCAGACGGAGAGAATCGGGGAGTTAAGGTGGGAAAATAATGTGACTTCGGCGAAGCTGATAGGCCTGAAGAACCTGCATTTCTAGCCAGCCCAAGAGTTAACAAATGTGTTCCTATCCTAGAAGCTTGTACAAACCGCCAGGTCAGAAGGCCTCGAAGGGAGTTAGTAGTTTTCAGGAAAGCATTTCCCTTGCTTTATGTTTTAAATGGCGCATGTTTTGAAACTCTATTTTTAGTTATGTAACTGGTTTTAAACAGTTTTTTTTTGGTGTCTGAGAGGCCGGGTTTTTCTGGAGGCTCTCTCGGACGTGGAACTATTAATAGGGGAGCTTTGAACAGAAAAAGGGTTATAAAATTGAGGTAGAAAATAGATAGTTTCTTTTTGGAAGCAGATAGTTAGCATAGGCTTTTCTTGAATTTCTGAAACAGCTGGTGACTGATTTTTTATTAGACTTTGATCCGATTAATATATGAATATACAAATGCATGGTATGGTTTAGATCGTTGAATCGAAATCTGGAATGTATTGATTACTTTGAGAGTTGGTACATTTAAATCTGTGCATATGTTATTTATATTTAGTCGCTTCCAGTTTCTTTATAGCTTGTCTTTCTTGAGTTATTTCATAGGTTGTCTATTTTAGAAGTAGTTAGTAGATCTTAGTTTACTTCGTGGTTATTTCAATTATTAGTTGATTCTGTAAATTACCTCAATACCCAAGAGTATTTGAGTGGTCCTTCTACACTTTCTGGTCAAAGGTGTATGAATTTACTTTTATGTCGGTAATTCATTGAATATCTCACAAGGAAGCTGAACCTTAGAAATTCAGAGGGAAGCAATTTCTTATGCTTACCCAACTGTTGATGAATCATTTGTCTTCAAAAACATAGAGTCTTTATCCACTTTCATTTAAAAAGAGGAAGACAAATCTGTTCGCCAACAGTATATGAACATCATGATTGTAGTATCCCCCTTTACTATACATATATACATATATTTCCCCCTTTTTTGAAATAATGACAAAACATGTGTAACTTACAATTTGTCAAAAATATTGGGATGGGTATTCTTGAGAGTTTGCAATAAATTCTCCCATTCCTCCTTTAGGTGATCTAGGGTGAGTAGCTCTAATTGTAGCTGGGCATGCATAACATATATGCTTTCTTTCACTGATAAATCTGGGGTGGCAATGAGATTCTTTTCCAAAGTCACATGTTTTTGCATCATTGCTAAATGCGGTAGCAATGTCGCTTGGAGCTCGGTTACTTGCTCCCTGATGTGTTCCTCTTCTTTCTTCAAGTCTTGTCTCAACCACTGGTTTTGAAGTATCTTCTTATATAATCCAACTCTAATACATGTTTCTCGGTTGATAGACTCTATGCACTATCCTTTAGATCTTGATCTATTTTCTTTAATTTTTCACTAATCTTGGTAGTGAAGTGATCTAGTGTGCATAACTGCTGGAGAATATTAATGGCTTCAGATATAACCATTTCTAAACCATTTACAAATTTTGACAGAGTTACCTTATGTACTACTACTGCCTAGTTAATCTTCTTGGTAACTTTATAATGAATCTTGTTCTCTGCTCATTCTTCAATTCTTTACTCGACATCAATGTCAGGCTTATCAATTACATCAGTGAGTATTTCAAGTTGTTATAGTATGGGGGTGCATTCATCAATGTGTATATCTAGTACAACTTTCATTAAGATCTCCTTTTCCTTCTCTAGTACTTGTGCACGCTTTGCTTCTTGTCTTAGCTTACCTTGTGTTGCCTTTTTGGTGCAAAGTTCACCATATTTCTTCAGTGTTTCCAGGTCAAGTGTCTTAGGATCCCATTCAATAATCTCTATGATTTCATCTAAGGTAGTTGGATCCTTGGTTCTTTTATGTTTCTTCTTCTTCTTACCTTGAATGATTGATGTAGGTGATAGTGCTAATGTTAACTAAGCCTTTTTCTCAGTTTTTGACTTTGATAGTTTGGTACTCGGTGTGACAACTTGTTTAGGTGCCTCGGTAACTGACCTTATGTTGGTATTAGGTGTATCTATTGTCTTGTTAGGAGTCTTTGTGGCACCTTCACCTTTTTCTTCTGCATCATCAGTGGTATCTTTTTGTGCATCACCTTGGTTTGTTTCACCACTATGTTTAATGTCTTTACTGTGTTCTCCACCCTTATATTCATTTGTATCTATTGCCTGCTCAGGTGGATTTTTCTGTGCTTTGGTCTCAATTTCAATTTCTTTAACCAAAATAGGTAATTGTCCTAGTGTAGTAGCTCAGGCGACCTATGATGTATCTTTCTCATCAATAGTCTCAGTTGTTCGGATAGAGTCATCTTCCTTGGCCTTATCATTCGGATCTCCTTTGATTACATACATTATTTTGATATTTGGGTGACCTAAATTAGTCAAGAGTTCAGGAATACCGTCTAACACATTATCAATGATTACATCATCAACTGTCATGGGTTTTGTACTTGGTCCAGTAGATGCAACATCAGTTACTTCCTTAGTGTCATGGATAACCTTAGGTGGATTCAACAATTCATCCTAAATTTTGGTACTCTCAATATCCACTTCCTTCACATTACCTTGTAGGATATTCAATGTTCTTTATTTATTCATAAATTGCTTGGCATATTGCCTCATTATATCATGAATTTCCTCAATTGTGCACTCGGCTTTATAAGTGTGAGAGTTGCTTCATCCATTTCTCAGTTTGGAGTGCATATGACCATCTTGATGATATTTTATCATATAATTATGATGGTATAGAAGTAGCAAAATCAAATGGAACTTGTTTGAGGCTAATCATCATAACTATGATTGTTTCTTCAATTTTATGCTTGTTCTTGGTAGACAAGTCAGAGTATGCTTGTATCTTCGGATGTGCCAACTGTCTGGTTGTCTTGATTGTCTCTGCAATATCATCAATAATCTATGATGGGTTGTTGTGATCAACCTTGAATTATTCTAGAATCTCATCAGAATCATCCATGTCATCTTTGTTTTTCACATATCTCTTCCTTTGTCTCAGTGTAGTAGTAGTGCCCTTCTTCTTCCTTGTTTGGTATGTAAATTTTGGTGAGGGCCTTGTAATTTTAGCTACACCTTTCTTCAAAGGTGGTGAATCCTTAGTCATCAACTAAGAGCTAGTCTTTGATGATGATTCACTCTTTGTATTCTTGTTATGTTTGGCCTTAGGTGCCTTAATTGGTTCTATATTTGACTTAGTGGCATCAGTGTCATGATCCAGTTCTGATTCTTGACTGACTGAGTTCTGCTACTTGATTTCCTCTTCAGACTTATCCAATTCCTCATGTTATAGCAAGTTTCCTTTTCAAAGTTTTTACAATTTTGGTCTTTTTCCTACCCAACTGTTATACTTGTAACTGAATTTGTATTCGGCTCTTTGCCTCATCAGAAGTTCCAAATCTCATGGCCGATTTGTCAACAAGCTCATTTAACAATTTTTCAATATCCTTTGTAGCAACATCAATATTCAGTTCATACTCCATTGGAGGTAGCCATGTAGTCCTTGGATCTGTTGCTTTGATTAATGTTGTGTCTGTATCTACTACAAAATAGATATTGTCTTTGTATTTATCAACTAGTTGTAGTAGAATCTAGGATCTCTTTTCCATTCTAGCTTTGAATTTAGCAAAGAATTCATTCATTACAGGTTCAAAGTTCTAACCTAAACTTGTAATAATCTCATCAATTTGTACTATAACCGATCTGTCTGTTTTCCATTTAACTTTACCAATTGATGGAAAGAAATTTTGCATGTATAAGAATATGCAAAGTAGTAATGAACCAAACTTACATGTATTTGTCTTTGTTGTTCTAATGGTTCTCATATTCTCTTCTAACTGCTTCTGCCACAACTCTGAAAGATCAAGTTGAAGACCTTTCTTGAATATCTTGTAAGCTATATCAACAGCTCCACATGGTATGCTATTCAGTCTGCTAGATTGAAATATCTTATACCCAATGATATAAGCACCAAATCTTAGTTAAGGATCATTGATGCAGTTGACCTTCAAGCCTCTACCGTCCCACTCGGCTAATGTTAGCTTTTTCAAGTCGATTCTTGGTAGGTGTCTTAAGGCTTTGGCTTTATCACATGTGGGATACTCTGTTACTGCATTAATGACATCCTTGGTTATCTTTTTAGGCTCATCCAACCATAGCTTCCCTTCGTGTACCCTGCTAAGTACAATTTGGATCCATTCATTCCAAAACACCTTTGAGAAATCTAGGGCACGAGTTAACCCTTTAACCTCTAAGTGTTTGTGGTATTCCTTCATTTTTCCATCTGTGCATAATGATTGGTAGGTTGACATAAGCTCAAAATCTCTGATTTCACCAATCTTGCAATGTATATATGCACGCACATCTTGCACAAGAAAAACCCTAGGCGGGATAGATGAGAATGCGCCTTGATTATCTGGTTGTGCTGCAACTTGTGGATGGATCTTGTAGTTTGGTTCCATGCAGGTGGAGTTCTTCACCAAAACAACCTTCTTTTCCTTATCCATTTTATCTTTCATTGTTCGTGATGAAGATGCCATGATTCTGTATTTTTAAGGCTTTTGTAAAAAGTGCTTGAATAACTTGGTGAGGGAAGAATGTGCAATAACTAACCTCTGTATGCTTGGAAATATGCTTAGATCTCTATAGAATGCACGCAAATCTTCTTCTGCAACTTAGTTCTTTGTTCTCTATTCTGCTCTGTGATCATGTTGTGAGCAAAGGAGCTCATATTGACTAAATTTATAGTAAATAAGTTAGGGCGGTGCAATAAATGTGCTTCAACAACCACTCGGTGAACAAATGAAATGATCGGTTAATACTATCAATGCTTCAGCTCAGTGAGTATACCATATACTTGGTTAGCATAGCAAATCGGTGATCTCTTCACATTTTTACCGACTGACAGATTTAACATAGTACATATTAACCGACTAGACTAGATCATAGTATTCAAATATGTAATTCCACAGTGCCTCTTTATTCATGCTGATTTGGCATATGTGCAATAAATATAGGAACTGATGTAAGATATAGCATTGCAAAAAATAGTTCCATACCTTCTTGTATTGCTCAGTTGGAGATGGTGGAGCCACCTAACCCATTGGATGAGGTGTCACCGACTATTTTGTTTGGCCCTGCATTATCATTTGATGCTCTTATCCACATTTGATTTCTGATCCTCACAATTTCATCAATTGTATTACCATTCCCATAAGTGTTTATTTGGTCTGCACAATCTCTTCTTAAGTGACCAACTTTCTAACAGTGAGAACATGCCATTCCAGAGCTTAACCAATTCCTAGATCTAATTTTCCATTGTCTCATACAATTTTCTATTGTGTCCATATTTACCACATATTTTACAACTTCTCCAAGTGTTGTAATCCCATGCATACGCATTGCCTTATCTTCTCGGTTGATTTACCATTTCTTGTCCTTTAGGCTTCCAGATCTTCTTTGTGTTCTTTCTGCACGGTTGAGTTGTGTGACCATTCATGTTGCAATTTTGATAGTATTTATCCATGTATGGTTTCTTCTGTGGTTTGTTCAACTTGGATCTACACTCATGTGCCTTATGTCCATGCTTATAATAGCTATAGCAAATACCATTAAATTTAGGAGGGTTTCTAGGAATACCTTTTGCTTTTCTCCTGCAAACATTTGATGTGTGGCCTAATTTTCCACAATGATGGCAAGAGGGCTTATTCGGCTTAGGATTTGAGTAGACATTCCTTTATTTAGCTTGTTTTGACGATTCTCCTTTCTCAGTAAACCCTATTCCAATATTTTTATTCAATCTTCTTTGATGGTTCAGAAATTCATCCATTCTCTTAGTGCTTTCTTCCGATCTCTTAATCACTTCATTATGTTGATGTAACATCTTTAATTCATTTCTTAGTTTTTCATTTTCTTCTTTCAATACACCGATATCATCTATTCTCTTTGCAAGTTCAGTGTTTACTCAGTTTGCCTCATGATTCATAGAAACGGCTTGATTGGTGATCTCAAAGTAATGTTCAGTAAGTCTAGATATCTCAGTTTCTTTCTCTTGTAACTTTTCATTCATCTATCTTTTGTTATCAAAAAACATATTTTTATCTTGTTTAACTTTCTTTGCATCATTCAAGACTTCAACCATTCTGACCATTTGTGTATCTTGTCTGATCTGCAGTTCTTTCATTTGTTCACTAAGTTGTTGATTGCTTTTAGATATATTTGATATGATTCCTTCATATGCGTCAGATATGCTACCAGATTCAGATCTAGATGTATCAAATGAGTCATTGATATCTTCTTCATGATAATCAATCTCACGGCAATGAAGTGTCATTTCCTTCCTCTTAATCAAAATCTCCCTGAGTTCCTATTTGGCTTCCTTGAACTGTTCGACATAGATCTGCAGCTGTAACTTCTGATTTTTAATAGTTTTGTCAAGTGTATACCTCTCCATTGTAAGATCTTTTCTCCTCAGCTTCTAAACCTTATAAATAAGAGAACAAGCTCTGATACCAATTGTTGGCCCAATGTTAAGATAGTGGAAAGGGTGTGTACTGAGAGGGGAGGGGTGAATCAATACTCTTAAAAGTTTCTCGATCAAATCTTGTAATCTTTATTCTTCATTAACCGACTAAGTAGATTGCTTATTCCAAACATATGGTATCAATGCTGAAATGTAAATGCATATAAAATAAACATTACACATACATGAAATTAAGTACTCATGACACTATTATTTTGGTATTGTAGAAAACCCCTGTTAGAAGGTAAAAACTACGATGGGGATGAGACCCACAAAACTTCACTACTGCAGAAGTAAAGATAGCCTATTAAAGCTTTACAAAATGATCACTTCTGATGATCTTACCCTGTTAGGAGTAAAAAAAAGATTGACTAGATCTACCTCATGTGAGGATTTAGCATCACAATCTATGTGTGCACTCAGTTAAGAGATTTACAATAAGACTGTTACGTCTACTGTGTTAAGATATTTTGGGTCTATCACAATTGTTAGAGAGTAACAGAAAGTTTATCTAAAACATATACAATCTCAAAATTGTTTATATAGATCCATTAAGCTCATACAAAACATATCACATTAATGTGAATGATAATACATTCTTCTCTGATCTGTTCGGTAGCCTTGCCTTAGTTCTGTAAACTAATTTTTGTAATGTGGTCTCTATCATTGAATCCCTTGTCTGATCTCTGATGTTTGTAGTATGGTGGCTACTTGATTATTTCTTGATCAACATACTTAACAAAATTTGACATATATACATTTATATATCAAATGATGTGACCTAATTAGGGTTCAACAATTACATCCTTATCCTAAGATCAACAGTGTACAAAATTCACCTTGATCATCTACACATAGGAGACATAAATAACTAATGTTGTAAATCTGTAATTAATGTCCTCCTCAATCATGTAAACCGTTATCTAGGTCGGCTCAAAAGTTGTTACATGTAATAATGTGTCATAGCATACTTTTATGTGGACTCTGTTCCACTCGGTTAATGTTGTTCCTCGGTGCTCAGTGTATACTGTGTATCTCGGTTATACTAGTGTTCAGTTATGCTTGTGTATCTCGGTGTTGTCTATGCTTGGTATAGTCTATTTACTTGGTTATCACTGTACTCGGTTAAATCTGGGTGTGATCAGTGCTCTCAGTTAACTCTGCACTTCGGTGATATATACTGACTATCTTGTGTTGACTCTATCACTGAATGTCCATTATGTCTGCTTGATAACTAATGACAACTTCAATGTGCAATTGGAGTAACACATTTGAACTTTGAACCTAGGCAATCTGGACTTCTGAACTCTTGGTGTTGAACCTACACCTTTGAACCTGTTGAACCTTGAACTTTGAACCAAAAATAGGTACGATGGTTCAAGTTCAATGTCTACTAACCTAAACCTTTGAACCATGATTCTTAACTGTTGAAATTTTTAAAATTTGAACCTTGAACTTTCGTAAAGGTTCAAGTTCAACACTTTACTCCTTGTAGATTTGAGTGTTGAACATTTGAACTTTGAACCTACGCAATCTTGATTTCTGAACTCTTGGTGTTGAACCTACACCTTCAAACCTGTTGAACCTTGAACTTTGAGGCAAAAATGGGTAAGATGGTTCAAGTTCACTGTCTTCTAACCTAAACCTTTGAACCATGATTCTAAACTATTAAAATTTATGAACCTTGAACTCTCGTAAAGGCTCAAGTTCAATGGTTCAACACTTTACTCCTTGCAGATTTGAATACTAAACATTTGAACTTTGAACCTAGGCAATCTGGACTTTTGAACTCTTGGTCTTGAACCTTCACCTTTGAACCTTCAACTTTGAACCAAAAATAGGTACGATGGTTCAATTTCAATGTCTGCTAACCTGAACCTTTGAACTGTTGAACTTTCTCAACCATTTGAACTTTTTGAACTGGTTTAACATTCTTTCAACTACCACATCTTATAAAAATCATATTCACAAAAGGTTATGAGAGAAATCATTAAGAGAGGGCACAAATTTTAGTTTTTCTGGTCATAAATAGAGGAAGAACTTAATTTCAAAAATTTAAATTTGGGGGACCATAAGTGGGCCAACAAGGTATACTTGACCATTATCTTAGAAATCTCGACAGAAATAAATGTTCTAATCTTCTTTTATTATTGTTGTGTTTATGATATTTGTAAATCTGCACTATTATACACTACTTTATATAGTGTAATCATTTATAGTTTCCACTAAAACACCTATCAGTGATTCCCTTGCACCTCCATTGGGTGCAAATGCTAGTAGTTATTAAACCAATAGGATTTTCCTCTGGAGGGAGCTCGCGACCGCACATGGAATTTATTGACTCACGCTCAAAACCTTTCTCACACTCAAACTGTCAATTGTTTGGTCTCACGCAGTTTTTTGATGCGGTTTTTATCTAACGCGACTTTAATGAGCATGTTGTTTTGGGGATTATTGGCTTTGTTGTAGCGCAAAAAATGTGTGTGCTCTCTATGCAGAGTTCAGAAGATGAGATGGTGCAAGGCTAAGTCAGATGAAGAGTTCAAGATCCTTTATTTGTAACTTCTTGGTCCCATTTTTCCTTCTCATGGAAAATCACAGAGTAGGCCTCTAGACCTTCAGGCTCATCCCTAGTCTTGATTTTATTTTCTGAGCAACTGCTTTCATTTGAAATTCTAGAAGGGGTAGATCAGTTGTAATGGTGGTTGCTTTCTTTGTGCCCTCCCAGAGCCTGAAATGAAGCAAAACCTATCTGACAAGTCCTACACTTATACTTCTTACCAATTCCATCAATCTTATCACTGAATTTGGTTGTCCCTTGAATTGCACCAATTCCTTCTTGATCTTATCATTGAATTTGGTTTTCCCTTGAATTTCACCAATTCCATCAATCTTATCACTGAACTTGGTTTTCGCTCTAATTACCTCTGTGGGTTTCTCTAATGAGATGCTTTTCGCTGCTATGACAAGTATTACCAAGCAATTAGCCATGCCTTCCTCTTCGTTGTATTGGGAATGACAGTCATCTGGGCATTTCACTCACTTGGAATGATTTCCCTTCCTCGTTGGTCACAGTTGGATCTATGAAATAGCGTTCTACTTCTCCTGCTCCAAGATTTGTCTAAGATTGCATGAATCGTTGTATTTCATGAGGGTGAGTAGAGAATTCCATGAAGAGAATTCCTTTCCACATTCATCACAGGCTCGTGAACTGATAACCACTAATGCCAGACGACCATCTTCAAACATTCCTGTGAAAAGAGCCCCACTTTGCTACGCCAATAGCCAACTCTATTTATGATTCGTACACAGAGCATACACCAAGTGATTTGTCCTCTTTTCCAAATTTTCTCCATCTTGTATTGGAGCTTCAAAGCTTCAAACCACCCATTAATGGCGACCACTGTTCTAATTACCCTCGAATTTGATTTCTCACTGTCGCCATGAATTCTCATATGCCTGTTTGGATTCGATTTCTCAGTGTCGTCTTTAATTCTCATATGTTGAAAGCACCGCGATCTTCTCACTGTGTGATTCCTAAGGTTGGCTTTGATTTTTTTCTACATTCAGATGCATCCTCTCTATATTGTTGTAAATTTTGTTAGGGAATTAGAAGCCAGAGCTGAGGGAATTTAGAAGGTAGAGATGAGCATAAAATTTTGTGAAGATTGAAACTAGCGCTTGAATTTAAAAGCAAGATTTCTCCTCCAAACTGGCAGATGCCAGCTCAAGATGGTTGGCACTTGAAATTATGCATGCCATATATAGCTTTTGGAACATGTTCCAAATGTCTGTAGAGAAAATAGAAAACATCGCGGAAGAGACATTTAGGCCCTGTTTGTTTGCAGGAATTGGAAGTGACACTTCCCGGTTTTGGGAGTGACACTTCTCGTTTTTGCAAATCTGCTGTTTGTTTCTCTAAATTGCAATTCTGGATTTGTCAAGTAAAACCAGGTTTAGACA
>MU226945.1:1211832-1271783 GCA_018584345.1 Thuja plicata
CCAGGTTTAGACACCAAAATGAGTGGCATCATCTTCCTACTAATAGATGGAATTAGAAATCATATCCTGGTTTTGATATAATAAGGTTTTGAGTCAAATTCCAATTCCCCAAACAAACGGGGCCTAAGTGAGTTAGTGCAAGGCTAAGTGAAAGGCACATGACAACACATGGATATTAAAGAAATTTCAAGTTTTAGCACTCCCCAACTTTTATTAGACTACCAAGTGGCCCCTACCACCACAAGAATGGGTTTATCTTTATTAGCAGTGAGGTAGTCATACTCACTTATCCCAACTGGATTCAAACTGCATCACCATTTTCACATCTCTGAATCACCTTCAACTTGCATGAACATTAGATATCAAAATAACATTATATATCAAGATTCAATTTTGAATGGAAATTTCCTTGTTGAGATGTCACGATCCAAAATGTAGTCATATAATTTCCAATTGGCATATCTATACGACATGCTACTTGGATTTATAGATGGATGACACACTAAAAATAATGGTTGTCATTTAGCTTGCTTTGCACAAAACATGTGTAAAGAAGCCATCTACTTTTTTGTTTCCACAGTTCACCATGCACTTCCCAAAAAAATGTCATATCTTGATGCTCCCAAGATTTTAAAAAAATATAAAAAAATAGAGCAACCATTTCTTTATTTTATGTGTTTATAGTTTAATCTACAATTTTTTTTATTGTTTATTAGTGTGTTCTTCATTTTAGACAATCTATTGCATTCAGTTCGGCCATTCATCAATTACATTCAGATTAGTCATTTCCAAGGGACATAGACCATGGATCCCTATATATAAGGTAGTGACATCTGAGTTGTTCATCTTATGTTGGGTATATGATGAGAAACTTTACAAAAATTACATATACATTATTAAAATAGATAATAGGCATTGTTGCACTAAATTTCAATATTACAGGGGCCTTCTTATTGAAATATTATCCAATAATGATAATAAATGAATTAATATGCAGCCTAAAAAACAATTTAAACATTTGAATTAATGTTGGGTTCGGTCCCTATCCTGCTTGAATTAATGAGAACATTTGAAACATTTGAAAAAATTCAAAATCAAGTTAGTAAATATTTTATTATCTAACATAAAAAAATAAAACAGTAACAAATTAGTTACATATTTTATGCATTAAGAGAAGTAAAACAAATGTGATTGCTAAATTCATAACTTGGAATACTTAAGATATTTTGTTTAAAAAAAATGTGATTGGTAAATTCATCACTTGGAATACTAAAGATACTTGAATTATACTCACATTCATTTCCAACAAACAAGTTAAGCTGACGAATTAGCTTTTGAGCACAGGGGTAATTTAGTTAAGCTCTTGAAGATTGATTGTGATTAGTTATTATTTTGTGTGCATATATAAATATTCATTTTATGCATTAATATTAATGAAGTTTAAATATAATCAGACAAAAATTTAAATAAAATAATATTAGTGTCTTTCTTTTTAATTAGGTTTGATTTAAATATGTTTATTAAAGTGTATAATGAAGTAAAAATATGAATATATAATTGTTTATATTCTACTTAAATAAATTTAGTTTTATCAAAGGTTAAGATTTATGTGTACACCACACTTAGAAATTACAACATAGATATTTTACAAATGCAAATGAGTACAAGTTTTTATTTTCAATAAAATTTGAAACTTAATTATTAAAAGATAAATCCCCTTTGCAACCGTGTGTATAGGGGTTATGGATTGTAAGAGACTACCTTATCATTGTTTTAAAAGTGGCAACATTAAATTTATAAAAGCATTTTCCACAGTCAAAATATTTATTTTTGGCTACTACATGTTAATTGTAAGAGATATTTTTTAGTAAGAAAGAATGTCATGTTGAAAGGGCTTCACAACTCTCAATAAAATGTTAAATCAAATTGTAAAAAACAAATCTATTTATATACTAAGTAATTACACACATATGTATGTATGTATAATTTTCATTTTAGGAGATTTAAGATACTTTAATATCTTTGTAACTTACTTATATGTATGGTGAGCTTATTTACGTGATTCATTTATGACAATTAAATTAGGATATAATTATATTGATTCTTAAGTTAGGAACTCCAACTATGTAAGTGGTTAGGTCATTCCTTGTCCATTCATGAATATAAATCAATACGTAGTTTCCATATAACAATGAAAAGAGATTTAATGACCTTGTTGAAAAAAAATATATTCTAGTTTTCTGGATGATTTTTTTTTGGGCATGATAGATTCAACTTATATGTACCAAGAATAAAGTCTTTAAGAGCATGAGTTGATTTTCCTTTTTTGACTCGTGCTCCACCTTAATGAGAGCTTACATTATTTACATGGATAAATATAAAATATAGGCTTACACAATGACTTTTGATTTCAATTTTACTCAAAACAAAATTGAAGGTAGTCCTAAGGCACCTCGAAGCAAAATGATAAAGCTCTCTGCATAGAGTGGATCCTATGTGGGACCACTACACCAAACATGAAACCTAAGATCTCTCCCACACATCCTCTTTCATTGTCCAAATAGAAATGTAAAAAGATGGATTGCAAAATTAGACTTTACCCAACAGTAAGGCATTGTTCACAAAACTTTAGTTTTCCATAAGGGTTTTTTTTTAACAAAAATATTGCATTTAATTAAATATCTGTAATTGTCAATTCTAAAGGTGTATTCTAGAAGTTCAATTTTTTATTTAGTTTCTTTTTTCAATCTATTTTTTATGGTCAATTATATACTCTATAATAGTCCATCTTATTGTTATCATAAACTATGGTAGATACATGTTAAGTTATGCCACTTTATTTACTGTTAAGTTCACATGCTTTGTGCTTCCACAGTTTGCATACATATCTACCTAAGCATTTCCACCTTGAATTATGCTAGAGCAATTCCAACCATGGTATTTGAAAATAATTCAACTTCTATTATGCTTTGATGGATGTCCATGCATGTCCATACCCTGTTCCAAGGCTCCCCTTTTATCACAGACATGTAGGATATTGGAAAAGGTTGTTGAATCAGGATTTACACCTACTTGTATTTGCTTGAGAGTTTCTAAAGCCTTTTCAACAAATCCATTCTATGCATATCCTGCAATCATCGAAATCCATGAGACCACATTTTTTCTAGGGGATATTTCTATTGGTAACATTATGAAAATATCATTGGTAACATGCTTGAGAATTCAGCCAAGATACAATCAAGGAAATCTTTAGGTTGATTGTCTTTCTCAATATCAATTAGTTCTAAACGATGTAGAAAAATACAATGAGCTTCTAATGTGTTTTGATCAATCGATTAATGAGCTATGAGGTAGTATGCATTTCTTGATTGTGTCCACTTCCACGAAATCTACGAATAATGTTATGGTGTAATTTCATAGCCCCAAAGACCTATTTATTCCACTACTGCATATCTTCTATATTGTGTTATATTAGTTCTTACGCTTAAATGACATCTATATTGTCTGTAATAAGGGAGCAACTATGTACAAGACTTCCTTCTATAATGATACTTGTTTGTAAAACGACACTGAAATACTCTATTTTTAATATGTAAACATTCATTTATTCTTTCAATGACCTACCGACTTATCCTTACACCTTCTCGTTTTGGTGCAAGTGCTAGTTTTAATCATCTCAGGCCACACGACATTGTAGTCGTGACCTCACAGGATATAATGCTAAAGGGACTTGCGAAGGTGTGAGTAACATTAAATGTCACCGCTAAAACAGCGGGGGAAACATTAATAGCTAGGGTTTCTTTGCAGATGATATCAATATTTGCAGAATAGCGAAATTGCTGGGGCGGAATTTGGAATGTCAAATTTTGAGTTTCAAAACCCTTGCCAACATCTTCTCTAGCCGCGTAGCAGGAATGGAAACTCTAATAAAACTCCAGTAAATGCAACTCGCAAGCTCAATGCAGATTCCAGACTTTTGCAAGCATCTTCAATGCCTGTGTGCAGGGGTATCTCAAAGAAATACAGTCCCATAACCCGCAATGTTTGCTGGATAGTGTTCAAAATAGATTTGTTGAATGGGCTTTAGAAGCTTTTAAGCAAATGCAATCGGCGGATGGATTTCTGAATTCCTCAACTTTGGCAATGCTCTTGTTTGTGTGTAGTACAGGAATCACAAAATAGTTTATAGACATCGATCAAGGCATATTGAAGGGGCGTTTTTTTCCGAAATCTTACAGTTGGAAGCATACACAAAGCAGAAACAGGGCCGCGAACTGTGTTTTGCCTTGAAGATTTGTGATCTCATGGAATGTTGCAGTTGCAGGATATACATAAAATGGATTTGTTGCACATGCGATTGGTAGTTGTCCTGCCAATTTCTTCAACCTTTACCAGATTTCTCTCTGCCTGTGCGTGGATGGGAGTTTGGCGCATAGCATAGACAACCCTCGAAGCTTAGTTTATGTCGATTTTTCATCATATATTATAGAAAGGTTGCACAAAATGATATTAAAAGAAATCCTTCTAGCGAATGCAATTGACAAGTCCGAAGCCATATACAACCGCCTTTGCCAATATCTGCAGCGTGTAATCAGAAGAGTGGAAACACTCTCAGTGATTATAAAATGCAAGCAACTAAAATGTATTTTATTTTATTTGTAAAACAATGGTAAAATAATTTCACAAGAAGGGTAAAGTGCAGTTTAAAGATGTGTGAAATGTTTTCACATGGAGGGATAAATGTATTTTCATAAAGAAAATGGATTGCAATGTTTCTACTCAGAGGGTATATATGTTTTTACAAAAATTACTGAAGGGGTGAAATGTTTTTTCTCAAGCGTGAAAAGTGAAATTGTTTTCACTCCATAATAAAATGAGAACCATAATAAAATGAGAAATAGTTGAAAGTGGAGCAAAATGTTTTACAGGATAAAAGGGAAATATCAATTGTTGAAAAAGTGAAATTTTTTGATAGATAATGTTATGCTAAAAGAGATTGATTTGGATTATTGATTAAATTTATTTATCTATTTCTTATGACAAGCAACTGATTCACTAGTCTCAATTCTTAGAATGAAGTCAATTTTTCAAAAAACCATAAAGATATATCGAGTGTTTCTGCTACCCTAGATCAGACTAGGGCTCCAAAGTTTCCACCACCTAGGAAAAAATTATATTAGCTGAAGAAAGGGCAAAAGGATTTTGCATTTGCTAGCAGAAATCCAAGGCGAAATGGGGAACAAAGGGTCCCGAGGTCTTTCAAACCAGAGATCGGTAAGGTAGCCATCAACAACTGACAATTGGCACAAGTCGTAAGGAGAAAAGAGCCCTAAATAGGGATTCTGCAAATAATGAAGGTTCTGGGATGAAAAACGACAAACTTTGGGTAATCCCTATTACCAATATGATGCCTAAATTCGCAACAAGAGATAATAAGTTTCCTTTGGGAAGATTTTCTCCAGTAAGCCCGCAGTCTTCAGAAATTGCTCAACAATCCACGACCTTACCCACCAATTGTGTAGCTTCATCTCATCTCGAGATTAATGTCAGTCCCAACTCAAAATCGGAGATGCATAATGCTTTACCAATCTCTGGATTTCAACAATCAAATCTGAAGGAGATTCGAGAGCCATTTGCTAACCCTAAGCACAGAGGAGGCCCTATGCCCATGAAAGCAGAGGAGGTCAACACGATGATTGCTAGCAATACTTACATCGATGGCCTATGGGATTATTGTCAAACACATGGATTATATGCAAAATGGTGTGGATATGGCTTCTATGGGTTTAGTATCATCAAATGGCTTGAAGACTCTTACAAAGATCAGGTAAGTACTACTTCTTTGGATGAAGGTTTTCTTTTCATTGACTGCAAGGAAGTTCCACTGAAACATAGATTTTTAAATGGTTCGCCAATATATTGCAATGGTCATTTACTAAGATTCTATGATTGGAAACAAAATTTTAATCCTAAAAATTTTCACATTACTAAAGAACCCAATTGGATTATTATCCCAAATTTTCTTGTAGAATGATTACATAACCATATATTGAAGAGGATTGGGGATTCTTTAGGAGGTTTCGAGGGTTTAGAAGAAAATTTTGTTGCTTCGTCCAATGTCAAAATCTTGGTAAATACTTATTCAAAATTAAAAATAAATCCAATTAAAATTATAACTAATCGTTCAATATATCCCCTCAAACCTAAACCCTATTTAGGAGAAATCCACAATAGAATTATACTCAATAACCCTTGTGTCCGCAAAGACTGTGTAACCAATAAACCTTCACCCAAATCCACCAGGACGAGATGCCAATATTCTCCATAAGATAACATAGCCAATGACCTTGATAATCTCTCAAGGAAAAATCGCGGATCCACAACATTTAGAGAAACATAACCAAATTTCTACCCAAGATCTCCCAGAACTGGAAGAAGGAGAAATCTTGGAGGATGATCTAGGCCATATCATGAGCTCTATTGTCCCCACTCCATTTTTTCAGAACAATTTACAAGATAATTTTTTCCCAGCTAACCCTTGTAAACCATCATTACAGAACTCGATTCCTTTAGTCACACAAGAAGGAAATATTGATCAAAATAAGAATATAATCATCTTGGAAGCTCATATGGAGAAAGGAGGATTCATAATCTCTCAAGGAAAAATCGCGGATCCACAACATTTAGAGAAACATAACCAAATTTCTACCCAAGATCTCCCAGAACTGGAAGAAGGAGAAATCTTGGAGGATGATCTAGGCCATATCATGAGCTCTATTGTCCCCACTCCATTTTTTCAGAACAATTTACAAGATAATTTTTTCCCAGCTAACCCTTGTAAACCATCATTACAGAACTCGATTCCTTTAGTCACACAAGTAGGAAATATTGATCAAAATAAGAATATAATCATCTTGGAAGCTCATATTGAGGATCTTCCACCTCTGATCTATCTTAATTTGGAGGAAGTTGAGCTCACTCCAACAGATAACAATATTTACACTGAATCGCAGGATCTTATAATTAATTATTCGCTAATTGATTCAGATAAATCTAAAGAATATGGTAACATCAGAACAATCTATTGCTGAAGGATTTTGATAATAAAATAATAATGAAAGAAGTAGGGATAAATGAGAATGACATTAATGTTGGGATTGAGAAAATGAATAAGGAAATTCTTGAAATAGTAGTAGAGGGTATGATTAATGATTTCAATAAACCAGAGGAAAACACCCTAATTCCTGAAGTTATAAAATAGTAAGCCCAAGGAAAATGGGAACAAGTCCAAGCAAGCAGGAATTCATTTTGACACAGAACCTGGGGATGAGATTCAAGATATTTTAGATGAAAATGACAACTCAAAACCAAACATTAGCAAGCAAACTCAAGAAATACTTGTTAAAAAGATGGAAGCAAACTTGAAAATCTTAGGAGAGCTCATAGGAGATATTATGTATGTCCATGAAGAGGTAAGAGAAAAACTAATGTGTTGGTACAATTTACAAGAACAATTAAAGACAACTAACACTAATAATCAGGAAACCTTGGCAAATTTTGAAAATAGTATGGAATGCAATAAGTTTCCTCAGATAGAAGCTATTAATAAGGATCAAACCTCAACCAAAGTTATTAATACTAAAGAGGTGAATCAAAACCCCATGGAACTTGAGGCTATATACAACATTATGGGGATCCATAAAGAACTTGAGGAAGATGAGATTAGGGAAGAGTTAGAAGACGACGGTGAACCATTGGGTGACAATTTTTTGCATAATTTTATAGAGAAAGTAAACAAGGAACTGGATATGGATACTGAAAGAGTTAATGAAACCATTGTAGATCAGTTGGTGATGGATAATGCAAATATAAATAAAGATAAGTTAGGAATAGCTTCAACCATCGATGGGGTGGATAGCCCAAAATGTGGGAAAGTGCAGAAAAAGAGGGGTAGAAAATCAACAATAGACCTAAGGAAAATTGATGGTGAAGCTGAGAATCAGGTAAAATTAACTAACTTATTTCATGTAGGGAAGGGGAAGTTCCTTCCCATAGAGCAATGAGAATTACTACATGGAATGTTAGGGTTTTAAATGCCCCTAACAAACAACGCTTACTAAAACACGGTCTCAATATTATAGAATCAGAAATCTTATTAATTCAAGAAACTAAACTTAATAAAGAGAGATGTTTAAATTCAACAAGAGAGTAGGAATATGGAAATTAGATAGCATCAACGTAGAAACCACATCTGGAGGATTAACAATTCTCTGGGACCCCAGAAAAATTAAGTTTGATTGTGAAATAAAAAGAAATAATTGGATGGGAGGATGGGTGTACAACATAAAATGTTCTCTATCATTCTTCATAATTAACATTTATGGACCAATTACAACTAATGGTAAGAAGAATTTATGGGCAGAAATTGACAATTTTTGCAATTCTCATAATGATAGAAATTATATATTTGGTGGAGATTTTAATTAGATATCAAACATAAGTGAGAAGAAGAGTGGAATACAATATGAATGACTATCCCTCAAAGACTTTAGAGAATGGATATTCAATAATAATATGTTAGGTATTAAGACTAGCAATGACACCATCATGTGGAATAACATAAGAGATGGAGCCAGTAATATTACAGAAAGGTTAGATAGGTTTATGTTTTCTGGAGATCTAGCTTCCTTTAATCACACTTTTTCTACCTCAATTATGGCCCTATCTGGATTATATCACTTTCCAATAAATCTAGACATTATTGAAGAAAGTAAACCAGTTCGAAATCCATTTAAATTTGAGAATATGTGGTTTCATGAAAATAACTGTTACTCCAATTGCACATTGAAGTTGTCATTAGTTATCAAGCAGACATAATGAACAGTTGGTAACAGAGTCACAAACAAGACAGTCGGTATAATCATCAAAGTACAGAGTTAACCGAGAGAGTTGATCACGCCCAGAGTTAACTGAGCACAGTGATTACCAAGTAGACAAACTATACCGAGCAGTAGATAAAAATGAGCTACAAAACATAATCGAACACCAGTATAACTGAGATACACAAACAACATCGAGCACCAAGAGACAATAATAACTGAGTGGAACAGAGACCACCTAAAAGTTTGTTATGGCACACCATTCCATGTAACAAATTTTTAGCCGACCTAGATAACGGTTTATACGATCGAGGAGGACATTAATTACAGATTTACAACATTAATTATTTATGTCTCCTATGTGTAGATGATCAAGGTAAATTTTGTACACCGTTGATCTTAGGGTAAGGATGTAATTGTTAAGTCCTAATTAGGTCTTATTATTTGATATATAAGTGTATAGATGTCAATTTTGTAATGTATGTTGGTCAAGAAATGATAAAGTAGCCGCCATACTACAGACATCATAGATTAGACAAGTATTTTAAGGATAGAGACTACATTGCATAAATTAGTTTTCAGAACTAAGGCAAGGATACCAAGAAAAATAGAGCAGAAGGTATTATCATTCACATTGAGGTGATATACTTTTATGAACTTAATGGATATGTATCAGCATTATTGAGATTGTATATGTTTCAGATCAAATTTTTGTTACACTCTAACAATTGTAATAGACCCCAAAATCTCTTAACAGAGTAGACTTAACCATCTTATTGTAAATCTCTTAACCGAGTGCACACATATTTTGTGTTGCAAAATCCTCACACGAGGTAGATCTAATAGATCTCATTGTTACTCCTAATAGGGTAAGATCATCAGAAGTGATCATTCTTTGTAAAGCTTTAACAGACTAACTTTATTTCTGCAGTAGTGAAGTTTTGTGGGTCTCATCCCCGCCACAATTTTTACCTTCTAACAGGGGTTTCTGCAATACCAAAATACTAGTGTTGTGAGTACTTAATTTTATGTATGTGTATTGTTTACTTTACTTGCATTTACATTTCAGTAGTGATACTATATGTTTGGTGTATGCAATCTACTCACTCGGTTAATATAGAACAATGGTTACAAAGAATTGGTTAAAAGTGGTTAAGAGTACTGATTCACCCCTCCCCTCTCCGTACACACCTCTCCATTATCCCAAAAATTGGTATTAGATATTTTTCTCTTATTTTGAAGGTTTAATCACTGAAGAGAAAATATCTTTCAATGGAAAGGTATACACTTGACAAAACTATTGAAAATCAAAAGTTACAGCTGCAAATCTATGTCGAACAATACAAGGAAGCTAAAGAGAAACTCAGGGAGATGTTTATTAAGAGAAAGGACATGGAAATTCACTTTCATGAGATTGATTATCATGAAGAAGAGATTCATGACCCATTTGATACATTTGGATCTGAATCTGGTAGCATATCTGATGCATCTGAAGGAATCATATCAGAGCTCTGTAAAAGCAATCAACAACTTACTGAACAAGTGAAAGCACATCAGATCGGTCAAGACACACAAATGGTTAGAATGATTGAAGTCTTGAATGATGCAAAGAAATCTAAACAAGATAGAAACATGGTTGTTGATGATAGAAGACAGATGATTGAAAAGTTACAAGAGAAAGAAACAGAGATATCGAGACTTATTGAACATTACTTTGAGATCACCAATCAAGTGGTTTCTATGAATCATGAGGCTAACCGAGTGAATACTGAACTTTCAAATAGAATAGATGATATTGGTGTACTGAAAGAAGAAAATGAAAAACTGAGAAATGAAGTGAAGATTTTGCAACATAATGAAGTGATTAAGAGATCTGAAGAAAGCACTAAGAGAATGGATGAATTTATGAACTATCAAAGAAGACTGAACAACAATACTAGATTAAGGTATACTGAGAAAGGAGAATCATCAAATCAAGCTGAAAAAAGGAATGTATACTCAAGCCCAAAGCCTAAGAAGCCCTCTTTCCATCACTGTGGAAAACCAGGCCACACATCAAATGTTTGTAGGAGCAAAGCAAAAGGTATTCCTAGAAACCCTCCTAAATTCAATGGTATTTGTTATAACTATAATAAGCATGGACATCAGGCACATGAGTGTAGATCCAAGTTGAACAAACCACAGAAGAAACCATACATGGAAAAATACTATCAAAAATGCAACATGCATGGTCATACATCACAAACATGCAAAAAGAATACAAAGTGAATCTGGAAGCCTAAAGGACAAGAAATGGTAAATCAACTGAGAAGACAATGCAATGCTTATGCATGGGATTATAACACTTGGAGTAGTTGTGAAACATGTGGTAAATATGGACATATAGAAGAAAATTGTACGAGATAATGACAAACCAAGTCTAGGAATTGGTCAAACTCTGGAATGACATGTTCTCACTATCATAGAGTCGGTCACTTAAGCAGAGATTGTGCAGACTGAATAAACACTTATGGGAATGGAAATGCAATTGAGGAAATTGTAAGGATCAGAAATCAAAAGTGGAGGAAAGCATCAAATGATAATGTAGGACCAAGCACAACAGTTGGTGACACCCCATCTAATGGATTAGGTGGCTCTATCGTCTCCACCTAAGCAATACAAGCAAGTATGGAACTATGTTTTGCAATGCTATATCTTACATCAGTTCATGTATTCATTGCACAAATTCCAAATTAGCATGAATAAAGATGCACTATGGTATTATATTTTTTATTACTATGATCTAGTTGAGTCGGTTAATATCCATCAAGTTAGAACTGTCAGTCAGTGAAAATGTGAAGAAGACAATTGAGTTACTATGGTAACTGAGTATATGGTATACTCACCAAGCTAAAATATCATCAGTGTTAACCAAGCATAATTTTTGTTCACCAAGTGGTTGGTGAAGATCATTTATTGCACCACTCTAAGTTATTTTTTATATATTTGGTCAACGTGAACTCATTTGTTCACAACGCGATCACAGAGAAGAGTAGAGTAAAAGAGAGCTAAGTTGCAGAAGAGCATATTCAAGCATTCTTCAAATATTTAAGCACATTTTGAAGAACACAAAGTTTTTTCACTATGCATTCTTCCCTCACTGAGTTATTCAAGTATATTTTATGGAAGCCCTAAAACAGAGATCATGGCATCTTCATCTCGAACAATGAAAGCAAAACTGGATAAGGATAAAAAGGTTGTTTTGGTGAAGAACTCCACCTGCATGGAACCAGGCTACAAGATCCATCCACAGGTTGCAACACAACCAGATGATAAAGGTGCATTTTAATTTATCTCGCCTAGGGTTTTGCTAGTGCAAGACGTACGTGCCTACATACACTACAAAATAGGTGAAATCAGAGACTTTGAGCTTATGGCCACATACCAATCATTATGCACTGATGGGAAGTTGAAGGAAGATCACAAACACTAGAGGTTAAAGGGTTAACCAATGCACTAAATTTCCTAAAGTTCTTTCACATGAATGGATCCGCACTGTTCTAAGCAGAGTACACGATGGAAAGCTCTGGATGGATAAGCCCAAAAAGATAACCAGAGATGTAATTCATACAATAACAGGATATCCTATATCTAACAAAACCAAATCCCTAAGGCACCTATCGAGAACTGTGTTAGAAAAGCTAACATTAGCCGAGTGGGACGGTAGAGGTTTGAAGATTAACTGCATCAGTGATCCTGAACTGAGGTTCGGAGCTTATGCCATTGGTTATAAGATATTCCAGTCCAACACACCAAAAAACTTACCATGCGGAGCTGTTGACATAGCCTACAAAATTGTTAAGAAAGGTCTACAACTTGATCTTTCCGAGCTATTACAGAGGCAACTAGAAGAAAATATGAGAACCATTAGATCAAAAAAGTCAAATACATGTAAGTTCGGTTCACTACTACTTTGCATATTCTTCTACTTTCAGAATTTATTTCCCTCAATTGGTAAAGTAAAGTGGAAATCAAACAGACCAGTTACAGTACAAATCGATGAGATGATTACAAGTCTAGGGAAGAACTTTGAACCTATTATGAATAAATATTTTTCTAAGTTCAAATCTAGAATGAAAAAGAAATCCAGAATTCCTATGCAATTAGTTGAACAATACAAAGATGATATCTATTTTGTAGTAGGCACAGATACAACTTTAATCAAAGCAGCAGATCTGAGGACAACATGGCTACCTCCAATGGACTATGAATTAGATATTGATGTTGCTTTAGAGGATATTGAGAAACTATTAAATGAACATGTTGACAAATTTGCCATGAGATTTGGCACCTATGAGGAAGCAAAGACACGAATAAAAATTACTTTGCAAGTGCAACAATTGGGTAGGAAAAAGACCAAAATTTTCAAAACTTTGAAGAGAAAATTTGCAATAACAGATGAAGAATTGGATAAATCTGAAGATGAAACTGAGGTACAGACCTCAGTCGGTCAAGAAGCAGAATTGGAACATGATGTTGATGACATCGAGTCAGATGAAGCACCAGTTAAGGCACCTAAGGCCAAAAGGAGAAAAAAAACATAAAGATTGAATCTCAATCAAAGACCAGCTCACAATCAGTGACTAAGGTTTTACCACCTTTGAAGAAAGGTGTAGCAAAAATAACAAGACCCTCACCTAAGTTTACATACCAAACAAGGAGGCAGAAGGGTACTACTGCACCACGACAAAAGAGGAGATATGTATGGAAAAAAGATGAAAAGGATGATTCTAATGACAATCCAGATCAATTCAAGGTTGTACAGAACAAGACATCCAATGCTATTGATGAGATTGTAGAGGTAATCAAGACAACTAGACAGTTGGGACATCCAAAGATACAAGCATATTCTGATATGACTACAGAGCACAAGGATAAATCAAAGAAGCAATCATAGGTATGATGATAAATTCAAACAAGTTCCAGTTGATTTTTCTACTTCTATTCCATCAGAATTGTATGATAAAATATCATCAAGATGGTCATATGCACTCCAAACTGAGAAATAGATGAGAGAATCAGCTCTCACACTTATTAAAGTTGAGTGCACAGTTGAGGAAATACATGATATAATGAGAAAGTATCCCAAGAAATTTCCAAAGAAGGCAAGAACACTAAATATTTTTCAAGGAAATATGAAAGAAGTGGATATTGAGAGCACCAAAATTTGGAATAAACTGTTGGAGATTTGTTTCTGTGCAGTTGATTGATTGTATGTTTGTCATTGATGACAACATATTATACACAGTAGTGATTCTATATGTACTTATCATAATGATGATATCAAGCCTTGCGTGGATAGATTCAAGTTGTAGACATGTTTAGTATGTTATGTTCATACATGTAGACTCAGATATGATGTTTCAGTCAAGTTGTGTAATTCTGTTATTGGCAGTTACAGTTCTGGAAGAGTATCTGTTCAGAGCCGACGTAAATAACGTGTTACTTGAGTTGCACCTATCTTTAGGATATGCATGTGTATATTCATGATTATTTATGAGTTTATGATAGTTATCTAAAGGCATCAAATGTGTTTCAAGAAGATTGCAAAGTTAGAGTTGATTTGGTGAAGTCGACCTAGTGAAGTGTCGTGTCTATTCAGTTTATATGTGCGCGGTTGTAATTATGCTTGCATGATTAGTAAATCTGACAAGGATGTTATGAAGAGTTGTCTTACAGGTCCCATGATCTCATACTTTGAGGAAGATACTTATAGAAAGTCATTTGTGATACGCCAAGTGTGAATGATACGAAAAGAGACAGAAAATGTACAGAGAAGAATATCAGTTGTGGTTCATTCATCAAGGGTCTATGTGAAGAAGCAATTGAAGATTGAAATACATTGGAACTAATCAAGACAGTAGGTCTACTCTACATTTCATCATTAGATATAGTGCATATCTGTTCTATAGAAGGTTGTAGCCTTCACCATTGAAGAAGTGATCTTTTGGACAGTGAGTCATCACCCCTAACAGGGTTATTTATAATAAAAGACTCCTAACAAGGTCTGACCCTTAACCAGGTCACTATACTTATTGCATTGTAAAGTACAACTCCTAACAGGGTTGAAATATCTTCTAACAGGGATTACTATCAACAAGTATAGCTCATTGTGGGTACTAATTCCCACCGGGGTTTTTACCATTTGGTTTCCCCGTAACCAAAATTGAAGTGTTGTCTATTGTGTTATCTGAATGTGTATTTACTTTGTTGTATTCTGAAGTTAATAAAGAAAAGAATAATATTGGTTGATAACTGATTCACCCCCCCCCCCCCTCTCAGTTATCNGATTCCCCCCCCCCCCCCCTCTCAGTTATCCTTTGGGACTATTCTAACAATTGGTATTAGAGCCAAGTTCCTTGGAGAAGAAGCCTAACAGCTTAAGGTAGATCAGATGGCATACTTCAGAAAAGAGAGCCCTAAGTTAGATGGAGAAAATTATCTGGATTGGAAAAACAAAATGATAACACATCTACAGTGTGTTGGCTTTGAGATCTTTTTGATAGCTACACAAGAAGTTGTTATTCCATCTCTGAAAGACCTTGCAAAGGATAATGCTACTAATAAACAAATGGAGACATTTACCAATAATGCAATTTCTAAAGAAGCCCTAATCAGCGCCCTATCTGACATGAATTTTTTGAGATCAATAAAATTGACAGAGCATACACCATATGGAAGTATTTAGAAGATATGTTTGAAGGATATATTCAAGCAAAGAATGTGCACATGAAGAAATGGAAAAAGAAATACAATAGTCTTGAGATGTTACCTGAAGAGAAAATTAGAGCCTACAATCAGAGGATAAATGAAGCAGTCTCTGGAATCAGAAACAATGGTGGAGAAATATTAGAAGAAGATATAATGGACAAGTTTTTAACTACTCTAACATCAGACTATGAAAACAAGATTAGTATTCTAGAGGAAACTATGCAATTTTTACAAGATTTCAAAAGAGAGACTTTGATCAGCAAACTCTCTGCATTTGAGATATCAAGATTGAAGACTGAACCTAAAAGTGAAACAACTTTCAAAGCATCAGTCCATGGTAAGAAATCTCAGATCTCTAGCAATAATGAGAAAGAAGATGTTGATGAAGAACTAGAAGATATCATTTCTATGATTACTAAAAGAGAAAACAAAGGAAAAGGAAAATATGAAGGACAACTTCCATTCAAATGTTTTTCATGCAACAAGATTGCTCACTTTGCATCCAAGTGTCCTACAAGAGTAAAGAAATTCAAACCTGATTATAAACCTAAATGCAGAAAGGAATGTTATCATGTTAAAGAAGGTGTAACTGATGAAGATTCAGGAGAAGATGAAATTGGATTCATTTCCCTTAGAGACATGGAAAAGTTGCTTAAGGAAATGGACATTGAAGATGACAAAGAAGCACAGGAGTTAGCCCTAATTTCCAAAGCAGACATCAGAGTTGATTGGATCATTGACAGTGGTTATTCTCACCACATGACAGGTGATAAAGATAGATTTGTTCATCTAGAAAAATACAAAGGTGGTATGGTTAGATTTGGAGATAACACTCCTAAACCTATCATAGGTAGAGGATCTATCACCCTAGATGGAAAGAATAAGATAGATGATGTTTTGCATATTGATGGACTACATCACAATCTACTAAGTGTTGGGTAGCTACTTGACAAAGGTTTTCATTTGGAGTTCAAAGACAACAAATGCATCATTAGCAACAACTGTGGAGATATGATTGCATCAGGATCAAAAACAAAAGGTAATGTTTTTCAGCTCAATTCAGATGTAAGTTGTTTTGTTGCAAAAGTGGATGACAGTTGGTTATGGCACAAGAGACTCTGTCATATCAATTTTGATAACATAGTAAAGATAAGAAATGTCAAATAAGTTAGAGATCTTCCTAGTATTGCAAGACCAATAGATACAATATGCAGGGAATGTGTTATGGGAAAGCATGTAAGGAGTTCCTTCAGAAGCAAGCAGAACTTAGCTAAAAACAATTTGGACCTAGTGCATACATATTTATGTGGTCCTACTCAAACAAGATCATACTACGGAGAAAGGTATTTCATTTTGTTTGTTGATATTTTTCAAGGATGATGTGGGTTGTGTTCTTAAAAGAGAAGTCATAAGCCTTTGAGAAGTTCAAAATATTCAAAGCTAAGGTTGAGAATGAATAAGGATTAAAACTGAAATGTCTGAGATCAGATAGAGGAGGAGAGTTCACCTCTAATAATTTTTATGACTACTGTGAAGAACATGGAATAAAAAGACAGTTGAGTGCTCCCAGAACCCCACAGTAGAATGAGATTGCAGAAAGGAGGAACATGATTATACTTGATACAACGCGCACTATGATGATTGAAGGAAAAGTTGCACACACATATTGGAGAGATGCAGTCAATATAGCATTCTATACTATCAACAGAACACAACTAAGGACAGGCATGGACAAAACACCTTATGAACTTTGGTTTGGTAATGTACCTATAGTGAAATACTTTAGAATCTTTGGCAGCAAGTGCTACATCAAGAGAGATGATGGTGTTGGTAATTTTGATGCAAGAAGCAATGAAGGTATTTTCCTTGGTTACTCTACTAAAAGCAAAGCATACAAATGTTTCAATTTGAGATTGAAAAAGATAATTGAAAGTACTCATGTAAAGATTGATGAAAAGTTCATGGTCTAAGAAAGGTACTATGAATATGCACCTATGATTGAAGATGAACCCAGGCCTAGCAGTAAAGATACTATTATTGAATAAATGTTTGATTGCATTGATGTCTCATGCAATGACCCTGAATCAAGCAGAGAAGAATCACAAATTACAGAAGAAGAAGTAACACCTAAGGTTCCAAAATTCACATCTAGATACCACTCTAAAGATGATATCATTGGAGATCAGAGCAGCAGTGTTTTGACCAGATCAAAAACAAAAAGTCTAACAATGGATGAAGAGGTATGTTTACTTTCATAGATTGAACCTTTAAGTGTTGAAGATGCTTGTAATGATTCTGATTGGAAGAATGTAATGAAAGAAGAATTAGATCAGATAATTAAGAATGAGACATGGGAATTGGTTCCTAGACCCAGTAACAAAAATGTGATTGGAACAAAGTGGATCTTCATAAACAAGATGAATGAAGAAGGTATAGTAGTAAGAAAAAAAGCAAGCTTGGTATGTAAAGGATATGCACAGAGAGAAGGAATAGACTACACTGATACATTTTCCCCTGTGAGAAGACTGGAAGCCATTAAATTGTTCTTGGCCTATGCAACATTCAAAGACTTTAAATTTTATCAAATGGATATAAAGTCAGCCTTTTTGAATGGTGACTTGAAGGAAGAAGTCTACATTGAACAACCTGAAGGATTTAATCTTTCAGATAAACCAAACATGGTATGCAGATTGAAGAAAGCACTCTATGGTCTTAAACAAGCCCCAAGAGCTTGGTATGAGAGACTTGATGGTTAGCTTACCAAGATTGGATTCAAGAAAGGTGTAGAAAATTGTAACTTATTCACAAGAGAGACACCTGATGGATTACTACTAGTTGCCATATTTGTTGATGACATTATCTTCAGAGGTAATGACAAGCTTAGTGCAGCATTTGCAAAGGAAATGCAGAATGAATTTGAAATGAGCATGATTGGTCCTATAAAATACTTTTTGGGACTAAATGTAAAATAGACAAATAAAGGTATATTCATTAATCAATCAAAATATGTGAAGGAAATATTGAAGACCTTCAAGATGGAAGATTGTAAGCCAGTATGCACCCCTATGATAACAGGAAGAAAGCTTTCAAAAGATGATGATTCCACAGCAGTTGATAAGACATTGTACAAATCTATGATTGGAAAACTCATTTATCTAACACAATCTAGACCCAACATATCTAATGGAGTTGTCATTGTTGGAATATTTGTAGCTGAACCCAAGCAGAATCACTTAATGGCAATCAAGAGGATATTTAGATATCTAAAGGGAACTATAGACTATGGTTTATGGTATCCTAAATCAGAGAATGTACAACTTCATGTGTATACAGATGCAGATTGGGAAGGATGTATTGATGACATGAAGATTACTTCAGGGGGAGTAGTATTTCTTGGAGATAGGTTGGTTTCTTGGATAAGCAAGAAGCATAATTGTATTTCTCAGTCTAGAACATAAGCTGAATATGTTGCAGCAGCATTGAATTGTTCAACCAAGGTTTGGATCAAGCAGATGGTTAAAGACTTTGGTATTCAGGTTGATTATCCTATATTTATTCACTGTGATAACACTAGCACTATTAACATGTCCAAGAACCCGGTGATGCACGCAAAGACAAAACACATAGAGATCAAGTACCATTTTCTAAGAGAAAAGGTTGCAGACAAAGAAGTGAAATTAGACTATGTGAGCACCAAAGAACAGTTGGCAGATATTTTCACAAAACCTTTAGCAAAAGATACTTTTGAGTATCTCATGGAGAATTTGGGAGTAATTCCCTCTCCTGAGTCTGATTAGACAAAGCAGCAAGAACATTAGTCCTTGGTGACTGATGAATGATTGACTACTCTACTTATGGAGTAGTACCTATGCCTAATGGTTTATGGTGCCCTTTTCCATTGATGTCAAAGGGGAGTATGTACTAAGGGGGAGCATATACTCTGGGGGAGTATAAAAATAGTTAGAAGAACTGAAGCAGTGTTGAGGAATCTTTGATGAGGATATTGAGAAGATTGTAAAAGAAAGAGGACACCATGAACAGAGGATGTTTTTAATATCATATGTTTCCATCAATGTCAAAGGGGGAGATTGTTGTAGATTTATTTCTGTGTAGTTGATTGATTGTATGTTTGTCATTGATGGCAACATATAATACACAATAGCGATTTTGTATGTACTTATCAGAATGATGATATCAAGCCTTGCGTGGATATATTCAGGTTGTAGACATGTTTAGTATGTTATGTTCATACATGTAGACTCATATATGATGTTTCAGTCAAGTTGTGTAATTCTGTTATTGGCAGTTACAGTTATGGAAGAGTATCTATTCAGAGCCGACGTATTTAACGTGTTCCTTGAGTTGCGCCTATCTTTAGGATATGTGTGTGTATATTCAATATTATTTATGAGTTGATGATAGTTATCTAAAGGCACCAAACATGTTTCAAGAAGATTTCAAAGTTAGAGTTGATTTGGTGAAGCCGACCTAGTGAAGCGTCGCGTCTATTCAGTTTATATGTGTGTGGTTGTAATTATGCTTGCATGATTAGTAAAGCTGACAATGATGTTATGAAGAGTTGTCTTACAGGTCCCATGATCTCATACTTTGAGGAAGATACTTATAGCAAGTCATTTGTGATATGCCAAGTGTGAATAATATGAAAAGAGAAAAAAATATACAGAGCAGAATATCAGTTGTGGTTCATTCATCAAGGGTCTATGTGAAGAAGCAGTTGAAGATTACAATACATTGGAACTGATCAAGACAGCAGGTCTACTCTATAGTTCATCATCAGATATAGTGCATATCTATTCTACAGAAGGTTGTAGCCTTCACCATTGAAGCAGTGAGCTTTTGGACAGTGAGTCCTCACCCCTAACAGGGTTATTTATAAAAGACTCCTAACAGGGTCCGACCCTTAACCAAGTCACTATACTTATTGCATTTTAAAGTACAACTCCTAACAGGGTTGAAATATCTTCTAACAGGGATTACTATAAACAAGTATAGTTCATTGTGGGTACTAATTCCCACCGGAGTTTTTACCATTTGGTTTCCCCGTAACCAAAATTGAAGTGTTGTCTATTGTGTTATTTGAATGTGTATTTACTTTTTTGTATTCTGAAGTTAATAAAGAAAAGAATAATATTGGTTGATAACTGATTCACCCCCCCCCCCTCTCAGTTATCCTTTGAGACTATTCTAACATGAACTTTTGAATCCACTTGAGGACATCCAAGATACCGAGGAAGTAAATGATGTTGCATCTACTGGACCAAGTACAAAACCCATAACAATTGATGATACATCAATTGATGATGTATTAGACGATATTACTAAAATCTTGACTAATTTAGGTCACCAAGAGATCACAATAACTGATGTAACTGAAGGTGATCTGAATGATAAGGCCAAGGAAGATGAGTCTGTTGGGATAATGGAAAGGATGTGTACTGAGAGGGGAGGGTTGAATTAGTACCCTTAAAAAAAATTCAATCAAATCTTGTAATCTTTGTTCTTCATTAACCAACTAAGTATATTTTCATGTACCAAACATAAAGTATCAATATTTAAATGTAAATACATGTAAAGTAAACAATACACATACATAAGATTAAATTCTCATGACACTAGTATTTTGGTATCACAGAAAACCCCTGTTAGAAGGTAAAAATTGTTGTGGGGATGAGACCCACAAAACTTCACTACTGCAGAAATAAAGTTAGCCTGTTAAAGATTTAAAAAAAAAGATCACTTCTAATGATCTTATCATGTTAAGAGTAACAATAAGATCGATTAGATATACCTCGTGTGAGTATTTTGCAACACAATCTATGTGTGCACTTGGTTAAGAGATTTACAATAAGACTATTAAGTCTACTCTATTAAGAGAGTTAGGAGTCTATTACAATTGTTAGAGAGTAACATAAATTTGATCTGAAACATATACAATCTCAATATTTCTGATACAGATTCATTAAGCTCATAAAAATATATATCACCTCAATGTGAATGATAATGCCTTATGCTCTGTTCTTCTTGGTAGCCTTGCCTTAGTTCTGTAAACTAATTTTTGCAATGTAGTCTCTTTCTAAAAAACCCTTGTCTGATCTCTAATGTCTGTAGTATGGCAGCTACTTGATCATTTCTTGATCAAAATACATAGCAAAATTTGATATCTATACATTTATATATCAAACGATATGACCTAATTAGGTTTTAACAATTACATCCTTATCCTAAGATCAACAGTGTACAAAATTTACCTTGATCATCTACACATAGGAGACATAAAAAATTCATGTTGTATATCTGTAATTAATGTCCTCCTCGATCGTGTAAACCGTTATCTAGGCAAGCTAAAAATTTGTTACATAGATTAATGTGTCATAACAAACTTTTAGGTGGTCTCTGTTCCACTCGGTTATATCTATCTCTAGGTGATCGATGATGCTTTGTATTCTGATTATACTATGCTCGAGTATGCTTGTATCTTGGTGTTGTCTTCTTCTCACTTTATTTTGTCTACTCGGTAGTCACTATACTCAGTTTACTTTGAGCGTGATTAATTCTCTTGGTTTACTCTGCACTTCGGTGATTAAACTGACTATCCTATTTGTGACTCTGTTACCGACTGTTCATTATGTATGTTTCATAACTAATGACAACTTCAATGTGAAATTGGAGTAACATTCTCCCCCTTTGGAATTAGTATCAAAAACTTAGTACTGTACATAATGATATACATAGTGACTCCCCCTTTGTACATGCTCCCCCTTTGTATATACTTGATATATGTATATGAAATCATAAATCATACAGATGATTATAGTATCCCCCTTTTACTATACATATATACATATATTTCCCCCTTTTTTGAAATTAATGATAAAAGGCATATAACTTACAGTTTGTCAAAAATATTGGGATGGGAATTCTTGAGAGTTTCCAATAATTTCTCGCATTCTTCTTTCAAATTCTCAAGGGTGAGTAGCTCTAGATTTAGTTGAGCATGCATATCATATATGATTTCTATCACTGATAGTTCTGGGGTGGCAATGAGATTCTTTTCCAATGTCACATGTTTCTGAATCTTCACTAAATGTCGTAGTAACGTCGCCTGGAGCTTGTTTACTTGCTCTATGAATTTTTCCTCTTCTTTCTATATGTCTAGTCTTAACCGCTTGTTCTGAAGCACCTTGGTGTAATGCATTTGCAATGCATGTTTCTCAGTTGAAAGACTCTATGCACTATCCTTTAGATCTTGATCTATCTGCTTTATCTTTTCACTAATCTTGGTAGTGTGGTCTAATGTGGATAACTTCTATAGAATAGTAATGGCTTCCGATATGATAGCTTCTAAACCATGTACAAGTTCTGATAGAGTTACCTTATGTGTTGCCACTACTTGGCTGATTTTTTCTATAACTTTATTTTGGATCTTCTTCTCTTCTCTTTCTTCTAGTTTCTTCTTGGCATCAATATCAGGATTGTCTATTTCCTCGATGAGAAGTTCAAGTTGTTCCAATATGGGGGCTCATTCTTCAATGTTGATATCCGATACAAATTGCATTAACTTGATGAGCCTTTTTCTTGGTTTTTAACTTGGATTGCTCGGTACTTGATGTGATACCTTGGTGAGGTGCCTCGGTAACTGACCTTGTGTCTGTAGTAGATGTATCTACTATTTTTTTAGGATTTTCTATCTTACCTTCACCTTTTTCCTTTGCAGCATCAGTGGTATCCTTAGGTGTATCATCTTATGTCGTCCCACCACTATGCTCAGTGTCTTTACTGTGATCTTCACCCTTATCTCGATTTGTATCTATTGCTTTCTCAGGTGGCTTCTGTTGTGCTACAGTATCAATCTCAATTACTTTAACCAACATAGGTAACTGGTCAAGTGCATTCGCTTGGGTGACCTATGATGTATATTTCTCATCAATAGTCTCAGTTGCTCCAATCGACTCATCTTCCCTGTCTTTGTCATCCAGATCTCCTTCAGTTACATCAGTGATTGTGATATTCGGGTGACCTAAATTAGTCAAAAGTTCAGGAATCATCTAACACATTATCAATTGCCACATCATCAGCTATTATAGGTTCCATGCTCGGTCCAATAGATGCAACAATATTTACTTTCTCATTATCCTGTGTGTCTTTGATTGGATTCAGCAATTCATTCCAAATCTTGGTGCTCTCAATATCCACTTCCTTCATAATACCTTGTAGGATATTCACTGTTCTTTATTTCTTCAGAAATTTCTTTGCATATTGCCTCATTATATCATGAATTTCCTCAATTGTGCACTTGACTTTTATAAGTGTGAGAGTTGCTTCTCTCATCTCTTTCTCATTTTGGAGTGCATATGTTCATCTAGATGATATTCTATCATATAGTTTTGATGGAATAGAAGTAGAAAACTCAACTGGAACTTGTTTAAACTTAATCATCATACCTATTATTTCTTCTTCTAGCTTATCCTTGTGCTCGGTGGTCAAATTAGAATATGCATGTATCTTCGAATGTGCTAACTATCTGGTAGTCTTTATTATATCTACAATCTCATCAATTGTCTGTGATGGCTTATTCTGTACAACCTTAGATTGTTCTGGATTATCATCAGAATCATCCTTGTCATCTTTGTTTTGCACATATTTCCTCTTTTGTATCGGTGCAATAGTAGTAGTAACCTTATGCTTTCTTTTTTGGTATGTAAATTTTGGTAAGGGTTTGGTTATCTTTTCTACACCTTTCTTCAAAGGTGGTGAATCCTTAGTCACCGACTGTGAGCTGGTCTTTGATGGTGATTCAATCTCTATATTCTTGCTTCGGTTGGCCTTAGGTGCCTTAATTGGTTCTATATCTAACCCGGTATCATCAGTATCATATTATGGTTCTGCTACTTTACCGACTGATGTATGCTCCTTGGTTTCCTCTTTAGATTTCTCTTTAGATTTGTTCAATTCTTCATCGGTTATGGCAAGTTTCATCTTCAAGGTTTTCACAATCTTTGTCTTTTTCCTTCCCAATTGTTGTACTTGAAATTGTATTGCAATGTGGGACTTTGCCTCTTCATAGGTTCCAAATCTCATGAAATATTTGTCTACAGGCTCATTAACAATTTTTCAATTGCATCTGATGGAACATCAATTTCTAACTCATATTCCATTAGAGGTAGCCATTCAATCCTCAGATCTGATACTTTGATCCATGTATCTGTATCTACTACAAAACAAATATAATCTTTGTATTTTTCTACTAGTTGTAAAGGAATCTGGGATCTCTTCTCCATCCTAGCTTTGAACTTAAAGAAATACTCATTCATTACAGGTTCAAAGTTCTTTCCTAGACTTGTTATCATTTCATCAATTTGGACTGTGACTAGTATGTTTTTCTTCCACTTAAATTTATTGATTCATGGAAAGAAATTTTGCATGTAGAAGAATATGCATAGTATTAATGAACCACACTTACATCTATTTGTCTTTGTTGATCTGATGGTTCTCATGTTTTCTTCTAATTGCCTCTACAACAACTCTGACAAATCAAGTTGTAGACCTTTCTTGACTATCTTGTAGGCTATGTCAACAACTCCATAAGGTATGCTATTAGGTCTGCTAGACTAGAAAATATTATACCCAATGGCATAAGCATCGAATCTCAGTTCAGGATCATTGTGTTGGAATAATGAAAGGGTGTGTACTGAGAGGGGAGGGTGAATCAGTACCCTTTAAAAACTTTTACCAATTAACCTTAGTAATCATAACTTGCATTACCAACCATTTTTGCTTTACTATCTCATGCATGTAATATCATATCATAAATGTAAATGCATGTAAACAAACATAGAAACATTCATGAAACTCATTTACACATGACACAAGAATTGATAACACAGAAAACCCTTGTTAGAAGGTAAAACCTGCGATGGGGATGAAACCCACAAAGCTTCACTATCTACAGAATGGAAGGTGTCAGTTAAGGCTACAAGTTGTGATCACTTCTGATGATCTTACCCTATTAGTAGTAACATTTTAGACTTGTTAGGTCTACTCGGTTAAGATATTTTTGCAACACAGTGTATTTCTGCACTCGGTTAAGAGATTTACAATAAGACTGTTAAGTCCACCTTCTTGAAGGATTTCTTATATTTGCTACAATTGTTAGAGAGTAGACAAAAATAATTATGACCTGATAGCTTGCAATATTGAATTGCTAATTACAGATCCATTAAGTTCACAAGATATATGTATCACCTATTGTGATGGATAATACCTTTGTTCTGCTCGGTAGCCTTGTATGTAGTTCTTGATAAATTGAATTCATCTTTTTATGTCCTTGTGCATGAAAACCTCTATCTAATCCTTAGATTTCCTCTGCATCTACAATAATCATTGTCTTGATTGATTACAACATCTATTTATACAAGATTATGACCTAATTAGGTTTCACGCTCTTCTTGATAACTCTAATGATCAAAGGTTTACAACTTGAACTTGATCTCCTAGTTTACATGAATACAATTAGTTAAACTAATTAAATCCACAATTGTCGATGTTCTTGATCCACAAAAAATGGTTTTCCAGCTAAGCATAAATCTATTTTAAAGACTAAAGTGCTTTAGCTGACGTGTAGATAAGATCCACTTTTCTCAGGAATAAAATTGTCTCTCGGTAGACTGGTGCTCAATATACTCTGTAGAATGTGCTTGGTGATGTCTCTGTAGTCATTCTGCTTGGTTTACTCTATAGACATTATGTGTTCGGTTTACTCTATGATCTGTTGTGCTCAATTTACACTATGAACTATCTTCCTCGGGTTATACTTTAAACTGTCTATCGGTGTACACTGTGACCGATGGTCCAAAACTGTTTCCTTGTATACTAATGACAACTTTTGATCCTTTAAGGATTATCAATCTTCCCCTTTGGCATTAGTATCAAAAATTGATATGTACAGTGTATAAATCAAGTGTAATTACCTTTTCAATGACTCCCCCTATGTGCATGCCTCAGTACAATTTATGTAAACATTTTCCTTGGTACATTTTCCCCATTTGGTACATTCATTTTCCCCCTTTTTTGAAATTAATGACAAATATGTAGTACTTACAGCTTGTCAAATATGTGTGAATGAGATTTATGTATGGCTTCCATCATCTTGTCCCATTTATCCTTGAGGTGTTCGAGGGTCATGTGCTCCAAAGTTATTCTGGCGTGCATGTCATATATACTCTATGTGACTAACATCTCTGGGGTGGCAATTAGAGTCTTTTCTAAAATCACATGTTGTATCAACAATGTGATATTTGGTAGTAACATAGCCTAAAGCTTGGTTACTTCATCTCTAATTTTTCTTTCCTCCTTTTGAACTTCAAGTCTCAACCATTTTGATTCTACAATTTTCTCATAATGCAGTTTGAATGCATTTGGCTCGGTTGACAGACTTTGTGCACTAGCTTTCAGATCCTCATTTATTTTAGCAACCTTTTCACTATGCTCGGTAGTGAATTTCTCTAGTGTGCACAACTTTTGAACTAAGTTAACTACTTCTGATATGATTGATTCTAGTGTAGTTACTAGCTCAGAAATTTTTACCTTGTTCTCTGCCACTTCAAGGCTGATTTTCTCAGTTAGCTTGTAGTGACACTTTTCTTCTACATGTTCTTCAATGACCTTGTCAACTTCTACATTCTGTGATTTTATGGCATCGGTCAGAACTCCTATTTGATCAAGGATTGGTGCATTTTGATCAATTTGTGTGTCAATAACTATCTGCAATAATAGATTTCCTTTGTAGTATCCAGGACTAGTGAATTTTTGTGCTCCTTCTTGAGCTTGTCTTGTATTGCCTTCCTTTTGCATAGTTCTCCATACTTTCTTAGTGACTCAGGATCCAGTGTTCTTAGATCACAGTCGGGTATGTCAATGATCTCATCGAGTGTTACCGGTGCTTTGTTCTTCTTGTTCTTTTTCTTCTTGGGAATGGTGCTAGAAGCAGGGGAATGAAGGATTATAGAAAGATCCTTCTCTGGCTCTGTTGATTTCAGTGATTGCCTGGGAGGTGTGGTTCCTTCGGTATGATTCTTGGTATGAACCTATTGGTTGGTTGTATACGTCTCTACTTCAAACTTGTCTTTATATGCAACCTTGTTTGCCTCTTAAGTGTTCTTGGCAGTGGTATCACTCGGTTTTTCCTCTCCACTTGTATCTTTCTGCTCCTCATTTGTATTTTTCTACTCCCCATGTTCATCACCTTTGTCCTCTAGTATGTTTGCATTAGGCTCAGGTGTTTTCTCCTTTTCTTTAGTGATTATATTGATAGCTTGTATCAATAAAGGCATGTTACCTGGTACATTTTCCTGTGCAACATCAATAGTTTCTTGTTCCTTTGTTTGCTTGGTGGTAATATATACATCTTCATCATCCTTTGCATTATCATCAGAATCACCTTGAGTTATATCTTTATAGTGATATCTTTTGAGGAATGTCATCCATGGCCTTACTTGCCTCTGTTGTGAAATCAATTCGGTTGACATCCTCGGTGTCATTGATGAAAATATGCTCAGGTCTCGATGTGGCATCCTTCTCCTCATTGTGAGCAATCTTGGTTATAGCTAATATCTTCTCGGTTGGATTAAATATTTGAGTCCAAATCTTATTTCTATCAGTGTCAATATCTTCGAGCTTGTTTTCCAATGCCTTGTATGCTCTGGTCTTTGCCAAAAAATTATTTTCTTGCTCCTACATTATTGATTCAATTTATTCAACTGTTGACTTAGGCATGTAATTCACTAAGATTCTTTCTCTCATTTGTTTTTCCATATGCAATGCATATGTCCACTGGCTAATATCTTATCATTTATCTCTTGTGCAATATGACTTTCGAATTGTAGAGGTACATACTTGTGTGCTACCATCATTTTAATGATTTCATTCTCTAATTTTTTCTTGTCCTGGGTAGATAGATGTACCCATTGTCTAATATTATTATTTGATATACTACCTAGATTGATGATTGATTGTGCAATTTCATCAATTGTCTTTGGAATTTTGGCCTTTTCTGCCTGAATTCTATATTCTCTTTCATCCTTTTTTGGATCATCCTTGTCTTCTCTTCCTCTTAGATATCTTCTTCTCTATTTTAGTGTTAATTTCCCAATTGAGGATGTATTCTTTCTTTTCTGATAAGTTCTCATAGTTCCTTTCTTCAAGGGTGGCGAGTCTACCTCTTTTGTTATCTTGCTCCTTATTCTTGACGCAGCTGTTACATTAGTAACCTTTGGTTTCTTGGCAGGTGGTGCATCTGATTCAGTAGACTCTAAATCAATTATCTCTTTCACTTCACCGATGGGTGACTTATCATCGGTGATATATAATTATTGTTCTAAGTCTTCATCATTTACTGACAGTTTCTTTTGAAGAGTGTTAATTATTTTTGTCTTCTTCTTGTCTATCTTCTTTACTACCGAACCAGTCTTGATTCTAGACTTGGATTCCTTATATGTTCCAAATATTTTCAATGTTTTATCCATTGGCTCATTTAGCAGGGTTTCAATAGCTGTTGTAGCTTGATCAATGTCAATTTCATATTCTAGTGGTGGTAACCATGCTATTCTCGGTTGTGCAGGTTTGATGAGTGTTGAGTCGGTGTCAACTGCAAAATATATCTTATCTTTGTAATTTTCCACTAGTTCAACAGGGATTCTTGTCCTCTTCTACATCCTATCCTTGAATGTTTTGAAGTATTCATCCATTATAGGTGTAAATTTATCTCCTATGTTCAGATTGTGATTGGTCGGTTTGTGTCCCAAGTGACATTACTGACTAAAGGAAAGAAGTTTTGAAAATAGAAGAATGTGCACATAAGGAGGGAAGCAAACTGACATGTGTTAGATCTGGCTAATCTAATTTTTCTCATATTCTCTTCTAGTTGCTTCAGTAGCAGCTCGAATATGTCTAGTTGCAGTCCCTTTTTCACAATTTTATATGCAGTGTCAACTGCTCCATATGGTATGTTTTTCATTCTTCTAGCTTTGAATATCTTGTACCCAAGTACACATGCACCAAATTTCATCTCAGGGTCGGTGATTGTATTGAGTTTCAACCCTCTACCATCCCATTCAGCTCCAATTATCTTTTCAATGTCAGGGCGTGAAGGATGCTTTAGGGCTTTTGCCTTCTCGTTGATGGGATAACCGGTCACTACATAAATCACATATTTTGTGATTGGTTTGGGTTTATCTAGCCACATTTTCCCATCATGCACTCGATTGAGTACTATTCATATCCACTTGGTTTTGAACTCTTTTGTGAATAGTGGGGCATTGGTTAACCCTTTCACTTCTATGTGCTCATACTCATCCCATAGGTTTCCATCCTTACATAGCTTATGGTAAGCTTCTTGAATCTCAAGGTCTCTGATTTCTACAACCTTGTAGTGAATGTATGCACAGATATCTTCAATCATAAAAAACCTAGGAGGAATACTTGAAAACACTCTCTTGTCATCAGGTTGTGAAGCAAGCTCAGGACAAAACTTGTAATTTGGTTCTTCAAGGTCGAGTTCTTGATCAAGGCTATCTTTTTGTCCTTTGCATTTTTTATCTTTGTGACCCGTGATGTGGTTTCCATTGTTTGAAAAATTAGGGCTTCTCCATAAATAAATAGTTAGCTCGGTGAGTTTAGATAATCACTTGATCTTTGTTGTGGATGCTCAGAATCTTTTAGAGTGCCTTTGAATCTTTTGTTGGTAGCTCTACAATATTTTCACTTCTTAGTCGCTCTTTTCACTCTGCTCTTGCTTGTAAACACTAGGTGAATGAATGAGCTTTCATCTGTCCTTTTATAGACAATGTGCCCTAAGTGATGCATTGAATTCTTCACCTACTTCTCGGTCAACAAAACAACAATGCTCAGTCAACACACAAAAGACTTCAGCTCGGTGAGTATTCAATACTCAATATAAGGTTTCAACTTGGTTGTCTCCCACATGTTTACCAATGTTGTTTGATTTATATTTTCAACTTGGTTATTTTTCGTATGTTTAACGACATGCATTTTATGCTCGGTTCATATTAATTGACCAGACTAGATTCACAAAACATAACAAGTAATATCATAGTGCATCTTCATTCATGCTAATTTGGCATATTATCAATGAATGTTGCAACTGGTGTAAAATATAGCTTTGTAGAGTGTAGTTCCATACTTACTTGTATTACTTAGGTGGGGGTGGTGGTATCACCTAATACATTAGATGAGGTGTCACCAACCGTATTTCTTGGTCCAACATTATCATTGTTTGAAGCTCTCCACTTTTTATTTCTCATTCTCCTGATGTCTTCAATATTATTTACATATGAAAAAGTGCTTGACTCTGTCACTCAGTCTATGTAGTCCTTGCGTAGGTGACTGGCCTTATGACAGTGTAAGCATGCCATTCCAGAGTTAGTCCAGTTTCTATATCTTCTTATTCATTTCCTTATATAGTTTGTAGCTAGATGTCCATATCTACCACATGTTGTGCAATTTACCCATGTGTTTTAATCCCATACATATGTATTATCAACTCTTCTTGGTTGATATGCATTTTCTTGTTCTTTGGGTTTCCAAACTTACTTTTTCTTTTTCCTGCATTCATGTAATGTGTGGTCATGTATGTTGCAATTAGAACAATGTTTTTCCATGTAAGATTTCTTCTTTGGTTTGTCCAACTTAGATCGGCATTCATGTTCTTTGTCTCCTTGCTTGTTACAGTTATAACAATTACCTATGAATGTAGAAGTAGTTTTAGGAATACCTTTTGCTTTACTCCTACAGACATTTGATGTGTGGCCTAATTTTCCACAATGATTACATGACTACTTCATTTCTCTTGGAGTTGTGTATGCATCCATTTGATCATCTTGGCATGATGATTCTCCATGCTCGGTATACCTTAAACCGGTATTTTTGTTGTGCCTTCTTTGTCCATTCATAAATTCATCCATTCTTTTTGTACTGTCTTCAGCTTTCTTGATCATATCATTATGTTGTTGTTGAATCTTTGCTTCATGCTTCAGTTTCTCATTCTCTTCTTTTAGTTCACCAATAACTTCCAATTCTCCATTAATTTTTATGTTCACTCGGTTGGCCTCATGACTCATAAGAACTATTTTATTGACGATCTCAATGTGATGTTCAGTAAGTCTTTGTATCTCAGATTCTTTCTCTTGCAATTTCTCAGTAATCTTTCTCCTGTCATCAATAGCTAAAATTCTTTCTTGTTCAGCTTTTCTTGCATTATTCATAACATCAATCGTTCTTTCCGTCTATGTCTCTTGACCGATCTGCAGTACCTTTACTTGTTCAGTTAGATTTTGATTGATTTCATTCAGACTTGTAATGCTTCTTTCATATGTGTCAGATGTATTACTAGATCCAGATCCAGATGAATCAAATAAATCAAGTATCTCTTCTTCATGATAGTCAGTTTCATTGTAGCGAGATGCCATGACTTTCCTTTCAGCCAATAGTTCTTTCATTTGTTTTCTTGCTTCTTTGTATTGCTCAAAGAAAATCTGTATCTCCAACTTCTGACTCTCAATATTTTTATCAAGCTTATACCTTTCCATTGTATGATCCTTTCTCTCAAGTGATTTTAAATTTTCCAAATAAGAGATCTATCTCTGATACCAATTGTTGGAATAATGGAAGGGTGTGTACTAAGAGGGGAGGGGTGAATCAGTACCCTTTAAAAAGTTTTACCAATTAACCTTAGTAATCATATCTTGCATTACCGACCATTGTTGCTTTATTATCTCATGCATGTAATATCATAGCATAAATGTAAATGCATGTAAACAAACATATAAACATTCATAAAACTCATTTACACATGAGACAAGAATTGATAACTTAGAAAACCCCTTTTGGAAGGTGAAAATTGCAGTGGGAATGAAACCCACAAAGCTTCACTATCTATAGAATGGAAGGTGCCAGTTAAGACTACAAGTTGTGATCACTTCTGATGATCTTACCCTATTAGGAGTAACATGTTAAACTTTTTAGGTCTACTCAGTTAAGATATTTTAGCAACACAATATATGTACGCACTGGGTTAAGAGATTTACAATAAGACTGTTAAGTCCACCTTCTTGAAGGATTTCTTATATTTTCTACAATTGTTAGAGAGTAGACAAAAATACTTATGACCTGATAGCTTGAAATCTTGAATTTCTTATTACAGATCCATTAAGTTCACAAGATATATGTATCACCTATTGTGATGGATAATACCTCTGTTATTCTCGGTGGCCTTGTATGTAGCTCTTGATAAACTAAATTCATCTTTTTCTTTTCTTGTGCATGAAAACCTCTGTCTGATCCTTAGATGTCCTTTAAGGCTACAATAATCATGTCTTGATTGATTACTATAACTATTTATACAAGATTATGACCTAATTAGGTTTCACGCTCTTCTTGATAACTCTAATGATCAAAGGTTTACAACTTGACCTTGATCTCCTAGTTTGGATGAACACAATTAGTTAAAATAATTAAATCCACAATTGTCACTATTCTTGATCCACAAAAATGGTTTTCCAGCTAAGAATAAAGCTATTTTAAAGACTAAAGTGCTTTAGCTAACATGTAGATAAGATCCACTTTTCTCAGGAATAAAACTATCTCTCAATAGACTGGTGCTCGGTATACTCTGTAGACTATGCTCGGTGATGTCTCTATAATCATTCTGCTCAGTTTACCCACTAGAAATTCTATGCTTAGTTTACTCTATGATATGTTGTTCTTGGTTTACACTGTGAACTGTCTTCCTTGGGTTATACTGTAAACTGTCTGTCAGTGTACACTGTGATAGACGGTCCAAAACTATTTCCTTGTATACTAATGACAACTTCTAATCCTTTAAGAATTATCACATTGATACAGTTGACCTTCTGAAGACATTATATTTTTCCATTAGTATATGCAAGGAAAAACATGATAAACACCATCAGTTTATACTACACCGACAGACAAGGCACAACACTACCCGACACCAAGGTTACCGATATTGCCAAGTACAAAGCATCCTAACGCAAGACTATTTAGTGTTGCCCGGTGACAAAAAGGAAAAAGGAACCCGACAAGTAACCAACAGTGAAACCTAACAAAAAAGTCAAGAGTGGAACCCGGAAGATGAAGGGAACCCAAAAAATAGTTCAAAGAAGGAACACTAACAGACTTTTAGTTCACACTGACAATCAGATACCGAGAGTGAGTTACATCCCACAAAAAGTGGATCTGACTTTCCACGTCAGATAAATCACTGAATTTTTATATTTAGCTTCTTGATTTGTTTTAAATCCATTACATACGTGAGGGAAAAGCAATGTAATTATTTTTTTTTATCAGTTTAACTAATTTAAAATAGGCAAACTAAAGGATCAAGGTCAAGTTGTATACCTTGGATCTAGAGTTAACATTGTAATGTGTGATTCTAAAATAGGTCAAAGAACTTGTATAAATAGATGCTCAATCAATTGTGAACATGTTTTTCGATGATGATTGTAGCCACTAAGAGCATCTAAGGATTAATCAAGAGAATTCATGTAGAAGCACAGAAAAGGATCAAATCAGTTTTCAAGAACAAGAACCAAGGCTACCGACAAGCAGGAAAAGGTATTAATCAATCACTATATGTGATATTCATATACTGTAAGCTTTAATGGATCTATAATTAGAAATTATAGATTGCATACAGTCAGGTCATACATATTGTACACATTCTAACAAGTGGGGTACACTTAAGAAATCCTTTCAAGGAAGGTGGATTTAACAATCCTATTGTAAATCTCTTAACCGAGTGCACACTACATCAATTTTGCTAAAGCTCTTAACAGAGTAGATCCTAATAGGTATCCACATTAATACACCTAATAGGGTAGATCATTAGAAGTGATCAAATTGTAAGCCTTAACCGGCTCCCTTCCATTCTGCAGATAGTGAAGTTTTGTGGGTGTCATCCCTACCGCAGTTTTTACTTCCTAACAAGAGTTTTCTGCGATATCATATCTTGTGTTATCTGTCTATTAATTTCATGAATGTTGCATATAATTAAGTTTATGAATTAATACGTCATGCATAAGAAAGAACACCAAATTTGGTCGGTAATACAATAAAGATTGATTGCTAATGAAGGAAGGTGAAAAGTGTTAAAAAATTTAGAGGTATTGATTCACCCCTCCCCTCTCAGTACTACTTCCCATTAATCCCAACAATTGATATCAGAGCTGAGTCTCTTCTTGGAAAGCTTAAAGGCTTAAGATAAAAGATCATACAATGGAGAAGTACAAACTTGATAAAAATATTGAGAATAAAAAGCTTGAAATTCATATGTTCTATGAATAGTATAAGGAAGCTAGAATCAACATGAGACAATTATTGGATGAAAGAAAGAATATGACATTTTGAAGTAATGAGATAGATTATCATGAGGAAGAGATTCCAGATTTATTTGAGTCTTCGGGATCAAATACAAGCAAAGCATTAGATACATCAGAAGAGAGCATCACAAGCCTAACTGAAATCAATCTACATCTGGTTGGACAAGTCAAATATCTGCAAATCGGTCAAGAGACATAGATGGTAAGGATGATTGACTTCATGAACAATGCTAGGCAAGTTGAACAAGAGAGAAAAATAGCTATTGATGATAGAAGAAAGATCACAGAAAAGCTACAAGAAAAGGAGTTTGAGATACAAAGACTTACAAAGCATCACCATGAGGTTACAAATCAGATTATTGTTATGAGTCAAGAAGAAAATAGAATGAATACTTAACTCATTGAAAGAATACAGATTATTGGTGAACTAAGAGAAGAGAATGAAAAACTAAAGCATGAGGTTAGAATTCAACAACAACTTAATGACATGATTAAGAGAGATGAAGAGAGTACAAAAAGAATGGATGAATTCTTGAATGCACAAAGAAGACCCAACACCAACACTGGACTAGGGTACACCGAGCATGGAGAGTCATCAAATGAAGCTGATCCAAAAGATGCCTACATAAATCCTAGACCAAGGAAGATGACATGCAATCACTGTGGAAAGCAAGGCCACACCTCAAATGTCTGCAGGAGAAAAGAAAAAGGTATTCCTAAATCCACATTTACATTCATAGGACATTTTTATAATTGTAGCAAGAAAGGACATAAAGCATATGAATTTAAATCAAAGTTGAAATAACCAAAAAAGGAAACCTATATGGACAAGTATTTTCCCACCTAAAAAATGCATGGATACACATCTCTTGAATGCAAGAAGAAGAAAATTGAAGCATGGAAACCCAAAAATCAAGAAAATGCATATAAACCGAGTAGAGTTGATAATTCATATGTTTGGGATTACAATACATGGATAAACTGCATAGCATGTGGTAGATATGGTCACATTTCTGTAAACTACATGAGAACATGGACCAAAAGGTCCATAGGTTGGACAAACCCAGGAATGGCATGTTTACATTGTCATAAGGTTCGACATCTAAAGAACGACTGTAGAGACCGAATAATAGAAACCACCAACCATTGGAGGAAAGCTTCAACCATTGAGGAAGCTGGACCAAGAAATGCAGTTGGTGACACCTCATGCCATGGATCTGGTAGCATCACCACTCCCACCTAAAAGATGAACAAGTAAGTATGGAACTGCACTACACCAAGTCATATTTTTCATCAGTTCCATTATACAAATTAATAGATAGTCAAAATCTGCATGAATAAAGATGCATATTATGCTACTTGTTACAATTTTGAGAAAACAACCCCGTCGATAAACACATACCGAAAATCATCAGTGAACATAAAAGGATGAGCTATCTACACTTTCCAAGAATCATCGGTCAACACATAAAAAGGCTAAGTCACTAATGTAACCCGACACCCATCGATAAGAAATAAAAGTTACAATGTTGTCTTGACACTACACCGAGATCCGTCGATGAAAGCAATAATCTTAACAGCTATCCTGAGCATCCTGTCAACACTGAGAATATTATTTAAGAGTTTACCCGACAAACTCCGTCTTCATGACCCAACGATTTGTTGAGCATTTATGACACACTTAGGGAAAAAGTCTATAAATACTTGATGGATGGACTTCATTATTCACACACAAATTGAGCAAACAGAGCAGAGAAAAAACAGAGCAAAAAGAGAGCATTTAGCAGAGCATCCTCGACTTGATCCAACACACTGCAAACAGATCACTCACAAGATACATAGAACAGAGTAAGTACCAAGTGTACCAAGAACTTTGTTATTATTTTTGAAAGAGCCCTAAATTTGAAACAATGGCAATGACTTCAAGAATATCCAAATTGAAGAGTGAAAAGAAGAATGTTGTTAAGATAGTCAAGAATAGCACTTGTGTGGAACCCAAATACAAGATATGCCCAGAGATTGCATTGCAACCCGATGATTCTGGTGCATTTTCAAAAATTCTGCCTAGGGTTTTATTGATAGAAGACATTAGATCATATATCCACTGCAAGATCACTGAGATTGGTGATCTGGAGATAGATCTAGCTTATAAGAAGCTATATGATTAACAAGGGAACCTAAAGGAAGAACACAAGCACTTGCAAGTAAAAGGGATAAAAAATGCCCTATATTTCCTGAGGGTTTTCAAAACTGACTGGATTAGGTTGGTACTAAGAAGAATGCACGATTAGAAGCTATGGTTGGATGAACCCAAGAATATTAAAAAGGATGTATTACATGTTGTAACATGTTACCCTATTATCGACAAACCAAAAGTTTACAAGCATCCCTCTCGACCAGAAGTTGAAAAACTCACCAATGTTGTATGATATAACAGCGGACTTAAGGTGAACACCATCACCAATGAGGAACTAAGGTTCGGTGCATGTGTGATAGGTTACAAGATATTTCAAGATAGAAGGCTAAACATAATAGCATCAATAGCAATAAGCACAACTTACAAGATTGTCACGAAGAGAATACAAATGGATCTATGTGAGATCCTACTGAAGCAACTTGATGATAATATGACAACAATCAGATCTGCCAAGACAAACACATGTAAGTTTAGCTCACTTATAATTTGTATATTCTTTTATTTTTAAGAATACTTTACTTCAGTTGGAAAAGTGAAGTGGGACACTACCAAGACACACATTGCAGATAAGTGACCTTATCAAGTCACTAGGTGACAATTTTGATTTAGTGATGACTGAATACTTCCTTGATTTCAAGGAAAAGATGATGGAGAGAGTAAGAATCATTGAACAATTAATTGAAAAGCACAGGGATGAGATATACTTTATGTTGGATTCAGATTTTACTCACATTAAACTAGTTATACCAAGAACAGCCTGGTTACCACAACTTGACTATGAGATAAACATAGATCAAGCAACAAATACAATTGATACATTGTTGAATGAACCACTTGACAGTAAGCAACCAATATTTGGAACATATGAAGAGGCAAAGTCTAAGATAAAAATAGGCCTAGTCATAAAGAAGACTGTCAACAAGAAAAACAAGATGGTAAAGAATCTTGAGAAGATGTTGTCAATAAATGAGGAGGAGAAATAAAAAACAAAAGACACCGAGGAACAAGGTACCATTGGTAAAGAGGAAGATAAATATGCAATAGATTCTGAATCCATAGAGTCTGATGTGCCTCCACCTCCAACCAAGAAACCAAGGACCACAGCAGCTCAGAGGACAAGGAGACAAACTGCAAAGAAAGAAACAACACCTCTTAAGAAAGGGCAAGTGGGGACCTATAAGAGGAAGCAGCAAACAGAGAAGAAAACACCTACCAAAAGGAGGAGAAGACTAGTCAGGACCAAAGCTGACAGTGAAGATTCAAAATAGGATGAGCCTGAAGTAGAAAAGAAAAACTTAACCCCTAGAACAATTGATGACACTGCTGATTCAATTGCTACAATAGGTGCCATGACTGATAGAAAAAATAGATAATGGGTAAAACTGGAGCCCAAGGACAAAAATAAAATAGAAGATGCTATAATCAGGGCTATGGTCAACTTTAAATATGTACCAGTTGAGTTTGCAAACAAAAGACCCAAACCACTAAGTGACAGGATATCAGCAAGATGGTCTTATGCTTTGAACTTTGAAAAGGAAGCAAGGGAGAGGATACTTGTAAGACTCATGCCTCCTGAATCCAAAATGGAAGAGATAAAAGAAATGATGAAAAATAATTCCAATAAGTTTGTGGAAAAGATAAGAGCCTACAAGGTGCTACAGGGGAAATTCTTAGATCTTGATAGCATGACCGATGCTAAATGGAGAGAAATTCTTAATCTACCTACAAAATCAAAAAGTTGTGAGAATCAATTACTTCTCACCGAGACACCTCATATAGAGGAGCAGCAAGAAAAAGCAAGTCCAGAGCACATTTATTTATATAATATAGAGGATACTTAGCCCATTGACTTAGATAAAGTCATGGATGATCTTGACATTCAAGATATCACTCACTATGATTCTGATAAGGATCCACAGAAGGATGGTGATGTAATATTCATATCTCTTAAGGATCAAGAAAAGAAACAAGCATTGGGGACACAAGGAAATAAGGACATGGATGTTTCTTATGAGACATGGCCAGACACTTCCATCATTGACATAATAGGATTGGACCCTGTAGATCAAATTCAAAAGGATGAAGATGTCACTGTTCAACAAGCTCAAACCGACGAGCAGGACACAACTATAGATGCAACACAGGTTGGCACACATAACAATATGCCAATATTGATGAAGGCCATCAATCTGCTAGAAGGAAATGAAGAATCTACTGTAGCAGATACAAGCATAACCATAGACAAGGGTGATGCAGAAACAAAAGATACAATAGATGAATCAAAAGATACAATTGCAGAACAAGCTACTACCGATGATCAGCAAGACAATTCTACTGATCAGAATCAAGAAGGAGAAAAATAGGTAGGAGAGGAAAAGCATAAGGAGAAGAGTGAAGAAGAAAATAAAAATGATTCTCAAAAGAAAACAAAAGAGAAATTTTTTGATACACCCAAGGTTGATGAAGAGACATCTTCACCTAATTGACAGGTGAACCCCGAGTAGAAGGCACAAGAGGTTTCATCTACAAATCCTTCATCGAGCGCTTCAGAGAAAAAAAAAATGAACTAGAAATGGTAGTTCATACATCTGATTCTACACAAATCTCAAGGAAAAAGAAGAGGAAGAACAAAAATCCAGTCACTCTGGATGAAATAATTGAGATTCCAGTATGTGATCCTAGAACATTGGATCCTACTGAGTTGACAAATCATGCTAGACTTTGTGAAAGGAAATCTATCCAGGATAAGCTAAGAAAGGCCACAAAAGAAGCAAAGATACTTGAAGTTGCAAAAGGATTGTACCTAATACAGATGTTGATCAAACAACTCCCATGCTTGATCAATTAGTGGTTCTCACCGACGCTATCACATCTTAGAATATAGATGTTAAAAAGGCTATAAAAGTAAGAATTGAAAAGAAATATGAATTCAAGTTAGCAGAGAAAATAAGCCAAGAAGTGACACTGCAAAAGGTGAAGCTATCTAAACTATTAAGCACATCAGACCCCATAATTTTAGAATCTATAGCCTTGATACAAAAATTATGCACATTGGACCAACTCACAAAGGAGTATACTAATAAGATAGCACAAATTGATGTTGATCTTCAAGCCAGTGCACAAGGTCTCAAAGATAATGAAGATGCAATAAAATTGCACCAAGACCAGCTCAAGCAAGCTAGGAAGCTGAGACAGGATATACAGATTGTAGAAAAAAAGTTCAAAGATGAGGTGAATGAGCTTCAAGATCAACTCTTACCAACTCTCACATTACTGCAACACCATATGACAGAGGCAAGAACACTTATTGCCTCCCCAGAAATGTATGTCCTAGACAGCATTTATGATATGCATGCTAGGATTGAACTAGAACACATGGCATTGGAACTCCTCAAAGAAAAATGGGAGAAAATGATAGAATATATCAAGAACAATCACTCCCACATTCTTGACACTCTGTAAGTTGCACATTTTTGTCACACTTTTGACAACTTATAAGTTGTACATTTTTGTCATGATTATCAAAAAAGGGGAAATGATATGTACAATCAGTCAGTAAAAGGGGGAAATGAAAGGAAGAAATGATATGTATAGTCAGTCATTAGAAAGAGGAAAGAAAAAAAATAAAGAGAATTTATAGTACAAAGGCAAGTATACATGTACATATACTTATACTATACTAATGCATACAGTTAGGGGGAGTCATATAATGACAAGGATATATACACGGTGTACATACTAAATACCTTAGTATTGTGCACATATCAATTTTTGATACTAATGTCAAAGGGGGAGATTGAAGACATTATATTTTGCCATTAATATATGCAAGGAAAAACATGATAAACACCATCAGTTTATACTATAATGACAGACAGGGCACAGTACTACCCGACACCAAGGTTACCAATATTGCCAAGTATAAAGCATCCCAATGCAACACGATTCAATGTTAGCCGATGACAAAAAGGATAAAGGAACCCGACGAGTAACCAACAGTGCAACCTGATGAAACAGTCAAGAGTGGAACCTGACAGATGAAGGGAACCTGACAAAAAGTTCAAAGAAGGAACACTGACAAACTTTCATTTCACACCGAAAATCAGATACTGAGAGTGAGTTACATCCTGCAAAAAGTGGATCTGACTTTCCACATCAGATAAATCACTGAAGTTTTATATTTAGCTTCTTGGTTTGTTTTAAATCCATTACATGAGGGAAAAGCAATGTAATTATTATTGTTTTTATCAGTTTAACTGATTTAAAACATGCAAACTAAAGGATCAAGGTCAAGTTGTATACCCTGGATCTAGAGTTAACATTATAATGTGTGACTCTAAAATAGGTCAAAGAACTTGTATAAATAGATGCTCAATCAATTGTGAACATGTTGTTTGATGATGATTGTAGCCACTAAGAGCATCTAAGTATCAGACAAGAGAATTCATGCAGAAGCATAGAAAAGGATCAAATCAGTTTTCATGAACAAGAACCAAGGCTACTGACAAGTAGGAAAAGGTATTAATCAATAACTATAGGTGATATTCATATACTGTAAGCTTTAGTGGATTTGTAATCAGCAATTATAGATTGCATACAGTCAGGTCATACATATTGTACACATTCTAACAAGTGGGGTACACTTAAGAAATCCTTTCAAGGAAGGTGGATTTAACAATCCTATTGTAAATCTCTTAACCGAGTGCACACTACATCAGTGTTTCTAAATCTCTTAACAGAGTAGATCCTAATATGTCTCCACATTAATACTCCTAACAGGGTAGATCATCAGAAGTGATCAAATTGTAAGCCTTAACCGGCTCCCTTCCATTCTGCAGATAGTGAAGTTCTGTGGGTGTCATCCCCACTGCAGTTTTTACTTCCTAACAGGAGTTTTCTTGTGTTATGTGTCTATTACTTTCATGAATGTTTCTATGAATGTTGCATAAAATTAAGTTTATGAATTAATACTGCATGCATAAGAAAGAACATCAGATTTGGTCAGTAATACAATAAATATTGATTACTAATGAAGACAGGTGAAAAGTGTTAAAAATTTTAGAGGTACTGATTCACCCCTCCCCTCTCAGTACTACTTCCCATTAATCCCAACACCTTCAATCCTCTGTCGTCCCACTCGGCTAATGTAATATTTTCAAACTTGATTCTTGGTAGGTGTCTTAGGGCTTTGGTTTTATCCAAGATAGGGTATCTAGTAACTGCATGAATGGAATCTCTTTTTATCTTTTTAGGTTCATCTATCCATAGCTTTCCTTCATGTACTCAGCTTAGTACAATACAGATCCATTCATTGCAAAATACCTTCAAAAAATATAGGGCATTGGTTAACCCTTTAACCTCTAAGTGTTTGTGGTCATCTTTCAGCTTCCCATATGTGCACAATTATTGGTAAGTAGCCACTGACTCAAAATCTCTGATTTCACCAATCTTGCAATGAATGTATGCACGCATGTATTGTACTATCAAAACCCTAGGCGAGATGGATGAAAAAGCGCCTTTACCATCTAGTTGTGCTGTAACATGTGGGTGAATCTTATAATTTGGCTCCGTGCAGGTGGAGTTCTTCACCAAAAAAACCTTCTTATCCTTATCCATTTTAGCTTTCATTGTTCATGAATAAGATGCCATGTTTTCTATTTTAGGGCTTCTGTAAATTTTGCTCGAATAACTCAATAATTTCTAAATGCTTATAAACTAACCTATGTGTGCTCATAATCTGCTCAAATCTCTGTTGAGTGCTTCGAAAATGCTTTGCTGCTACTTAGCTCTATTTTCTTTGTTCTGCTCTGCGATCACGTTGTGAACAAATGAGCTCATGTCAACCAAATTTATAACAAAAAATCTTAGGGTGGTGCAATAAATGCTCTTCACCAACCACTCAATGAACAAAAAATTTTCTCGATTAACACTAACAATATTTCAGCTCGGTGAGTATACTATATACTTGGTTACCATAGTAACTTTTTTGTCTCTTCACAATTTTCACCGACTAACAGTTCTAAGTTTATACATATTAACCGACTCAACTAGATCATAGTAATCAAAAGTATAATACCATAGTGCATCTTAATTCATGTTGATTTGTCATATGTGCAATAAATATAGGTACCGATGTAAGATATAGCATTGCAAAACATAGTTCCATACCTGCTAGTATTGCTCAGTTGCAGACGGTGGAGCCACCTAATCCATTAGATGAGGTTTCACTGACTGTAGTGCTTGGTCCTGCATTATTATTTGATGCTCTTTTCCTCATTTGATTTCTGATCCTCACAATTTCCTCTATTGTATTTCCATTACCATAAGTGTTCATTCGGTCTGCACAATCTCTTCTTAAGTGACCGAATCTATGATAGTGAGAACATGTCATTCCAAAGCTTGACCAATTCCTTGACTTGATTTTCCATTGTCTCATACAATTTTATTCTATGTGTCCATATTTACCACATGTTTCACAACTGCTCCAAGTGTTGTAATCCCATGCATAAGCATTGCCTTGTCTTCTCGGTTGATTTACGTGTTCTTTTCCTTTAGGCTTCTAGATTTGTTTTGTGTTCTTTCTGCATGCTTGAGTTGTATGACCATTCATATTTCAATTTTGAAAGTATTTATCCATGTATGGTTTTTTCAGTGGTTTGTTCAACTTGGATCTACACTCATGTGCCTGATGTCCATGCTTATTAGAGTTATAGCAAATACCATTAAATTTAGGAGGGTTTCTAGGAATACCTTTTTCTTTGCTTCTGCAAACATTTGATGTGTGGCCTAATTTTCCACAATGATGGCAAGAGGGATTCTTTGGCTTCAAAATTGAGTATACATTCCTTTTTTAAGCTTGATTTGAAAATTCTTCTTGCTTGGTATACCATAATCCGGTATTGTTGTTCAATCTTCTTGGTAGTTCGTAAATTCATCCATTCTCTTGGTGCTTTCTTCAGATCTCTTAATCACTTCATTATGTTGTTGTAATACCTTCACTTAATTTCTCAGTTTTTCATTTTCTTCTTTCAATACACCGATATCATCTATTCTCTTTGCAAGTTCAGTATTTACTCGATTAGCCCAATGATTCATAGTAACCACTTGATTGGTAATCTCAAAGTAATGTTCAGTAAGTCTCAATATCTCAGTTTCTTTTTCTTGTAACTTTTGAGTCATCTATCTTTTGTCATCAACAACCATGTTTCTATCTTGTTCAGCTTTCTTTGCATCATTCAAAACTTCAACCATTCTAACCATTTGTGTATCTTGACCAATCTATAGTTCTTTCACTTGTTTAGTAAGTTGCTCATTGATTTCAGGTAGCTTTGATATGATTCCTTTAGATGCATCAGATATGCTACCAGATTCAAATCTAGATGTATCAAATAGGTCATGAGTCTCTTCTTCACGATAATCAACTTCATGACAACAAAGTTTCATGTCATTTCTCTTAATCAACATCTCCCTGAGTTTCTCTTTAGCTTCCTTATATTGTTCAAGATAGATCTGCAGCTGTAACATCTGATTCTCAATAGTTTTGTCAAGTGTATACCTTTCAATTGTAAGATATTTTCTCTTCAGCTATTAAAACTTCAAAATAAGAGAACTATCTCTGGTACTAATTGTTGGGATAATGCAAAGGATTTGTACTGAGAGGGGAGGGGTGAATCAGTACCCTTAAAAAATTTTCAATCAAATCTTGTAATCTTTGTTCTTTATTAACCAAGTAGATTTGTATGTACCAAGCATAAAGTATCAATGCTGAAATGTAAATGCATGTAAAGTAAAAAATACACATACATAATATTAAATGCTCATGACACCAGTATTTTGGTATCGCAAAAAACACCTGCTAGAAGATAAAAACTGTGGTGGGAATGAGACCCACAAAACTTCACTACTGCAGAAATAAAGTTAGTGTGTTAAAGATTTATAAAATGATCACTTCGGATGATCTTATCCTATTAGGAGTAATAATAAGATCGATTAGATCTACCTCGTGTGAGGATTTTGCAACACAATCTATGTGTACACTCGGTTAAGAGATTTACAATAAGGCTGTTAAGTCTACTCTGTTAAGAGATTTAGGAGTCTATTACAATTGTTAAAGAGTAACAGAAATTTGATCTGAAACATATACAATCTCAATATTACTGATACAAATCCATTAAGCTCATAAAAATATATATATTACCTCAATGTAAATGATAATGCCTTCTGCTCGATAGCCTTGCCTTAGTTCTGTAAACTGATTTCTGCAATGTAGTCTCTTTCTAAAAATCCCTTGTCTGATCTCTAATGTCTGTATTATGGTGGCTACTTGATCAATAAACATAACAAAATTTGTCATTTATACATTTATATATCAAACAATATGACCTAATTAGGGTTTAACAATTACATCCTTATCCTAAGATTAACGGTGTACAAAATTTACCTTGATCATCTACACATAGGAGACATAAAAAATTCATGTTGTATATATGTAATTAATGTCCTCTTCGATCGTGTAAACCGTTATCTAGGCTGGCTAAAAAGTTGTTACATAGATTAATGTGTCATAACAAACTTTTAGGTGGTCTTTGTTCCACTCAGTTATATCTATCTGTTGGTGCTCAGTGATGCTTTGTATCTTGGTTATACCGTTGCTCGGTTATGCTTGTAGCTTGGTGTTGTCTTCTGCTTGGTTTAGTCTGTCTACTCGGTAATCACTGTACTCGATTTACTTTGAGCATGATCAGGGCTCTTGGTTTACTCTCCACTTCGGTGATTAAATCGGCTATCCTGTTTGTGACTCTGTTACCGACTGTTCATTATGTCTACTTGATAATTAATGACAAATTCAATGTGCAATTGGAGTAACAGAGTCAATCAAAGCAACCAAGCTATAGATGAGCAAGACACATCATAGGTCACCCGAGCATATGTACCTGGCCAGTTACCTATTCTAGTCAAAGAAACTGAAATTGAGACTGAAGCACAACAGAAGTCATCCAAACAGCTAACAGATACAAATGAAGACAAGGGTGAAGATCACGGTAAAGAGACCAAGCATAGTGGTGGAACAACACAAGGTGATGAACCCAAAGATACCACTAATGTTGCAGAAGAGAAAGGTTAAGGTAAAATAGAGACTCATGACAAGAAAATAGATATATCTACCATAGGCATAAGGTCAAATACTGAGGCACCTCACCAAGTTATCACACTGAGTACCGAGCAAGAAAAGCTAGACACCGAGAAAAAAGCTTAGTTAACATTAACTCTATCTCCTTCATCGAGTGTTCTAGGAAAGAAAAAGAAGAAGAATAAAGGAACCAAGGACGCAATTACTTTAGATGAAATCATAGATATTCTTGACTAGGATCCAAGGACACTTGATCTAGAAACATTGAAGAAATATGGTGAAATTTGCACCAGAAAACCAACACATGACAAGCTAAGACAAGAATCAAAGAGTGCACAAGTACTAGAAAAATAAAAATAGATTTTAATGCAATTTGTACCATATACAAACATTGATGAATGAACCCCCATACTCAAAAAAATTGAACTGCTCACCGAGGCGATTGACAATCCTGACATTGATGTCGAGCAAAAATTGGAAGAAAGAGCATAAAAGAAGATCCAATATAAAGTTACCGAGAAAATCAGCCAGGAAGTGGAAATACATAAGGTAACTCTATTTGAATTTGTAAGTGGTTTAGAAACTATTATATCTTAAGCCATTACAATTATATAGCAGTTATGCACACTAGATCACTTCACTATTGAGATTAGTGAAAAGCTAAAGAAAATATATCAAGATCTTAAGGATAGTGCACAGAGTATATCAACTGAGCAACATGCATTACAACTACATTACAAAAAGGTGCTTCAAAACCAGCGGTTGAGACAAGAATTGAAGAAATAAGAAGAGACAATCAGAGAACACGTAACCAAGCTTTAGGAAATTTTACTACCGTATCTGGCTATGATGCAAAAACATGTGACATTGGAAAAGAATCCCATTGCAACCCCGAAATTGTCAGTGATAGAGAGCATATATTATATGCATGCTCAGCTAAATTTAGGGCTACTCACCCTTGAGCATTTAAAGGAGGAATGGGAGAAATTACTGGAAATACTCAAGAATTCCCATCCTAATATTTTTGAGAAACTGTAAGTTATACTCCTTTTGTCATTATTTTTAAAAAAAAGGGGGAAATATATGTACATATGTATAGTAAAGGGGGATACTATAATCAGGATATTCATATACATATACTGAGTATATACAAAGGGGGAGAGAATGTACAAAGGGGGAGTCACTATGTATAGTATTATGTTCAGTAATAAGTTTTTAATACTAATGCCAAAGCAGGCGAATGTTACTCCAATTGCACATTGAAGTTGTCATTAGTTATCAAGCAGACATAATGAACAGTCGGTAATAGAGTCACAAAAAAGACAGTCAGTATAATCACTGAAATACATAGTTAACCGAGAGCACTGATCATGCCCAGAGTTAACCAAGCACAGTGGTTACTGAGTAGACAGACTATACCGAGCAGTAGATAACATTGAGCTACACATCATAACCAAACACCAGTATAACTGAGATACACAGACAACACTGAGAACCGAGAAACAATAATTATCGAGTGGAATAGAGACCACCTAAAAGCTTGTTATGGCACATCATTCTATGTAAAAAAAATTTAGCCAACCTATATAACGGTTTACACAATTGAGGAGGACATTAATTATGAATTTACTACATTAATTGTTTATGTCTCCTATGTGTAGATGATCAAGGTAAATTTTGTACACTGTTGATCTTAGGGTAAGGATGTAATTGTTAAGTCCTAATAAGGTCATATTGTTTAATATATAAATGTATAGGTGTCAAATTATGTAATGTATGTTGATCAAGAAATGATCAAGTAGCCGCCATACTACAGACATCAAAGATTAGACAAGGATTTTAAGGATAGAGACTACATTGCAGAAATTGATTTTCAGGACTAAGGCAAGGCTACCGAGCAGAACAGAGAAGAAGGTATTATCATTCACATTGAGGTGATATATTTTTATTAACTTAATGGATATATATCAGAAATATTGAGATTGTATATATTTCAGATCAAATTTATGTTACTCTCTAACAATTTTAATAGACCCCAAAATCTCTTAACACAGTAGACTTAACTGTCTTATTGTAAATCTCTTAACTGACTGCACACATATTTTGTGTTGCAAAATCCTCACATGAGGTAGATCTTATTAATCTCATTATTATTCCTAACAGGGTAAGATCATCAAAAGTGATGATTCTTTGTAAAACTTTAACAGGCTAACTTTATTTCTGCATTAGTGAAGTTTTATGCGTCTCATCCCCACCGCAGTTTTTACCTTCTAACATGGGTTTTATGCGATACCAAAATACTAGTGTCATGAGTACTTAATTTTATGTATGTGTATTGTTTACTTTACATGCATTTACATTTCAGCAGTGATACTATATGTTTGGTGTATGCAATCTACTCAGTCGGTTTATAAAGAACAGTGATTACAAAGAATTGGATAGGGTACTGATTCACCCCTCCCCTCTCAATACACACATCTCCATTATCCCAACAATAAATTCTTTGGTCTACTTGAAAAATGGTGGGAAGAAGAACATTTCGAAGGATCTAAAATGTTCTATTTTGTGTCAGAACTAAAAATACTCAAGATTAAAATCCTAAATTGGAACAAAAATCATTTTAAAAATATTTTTGAAGAAAATATTGAGGTTGAAAAAAATATTCAAAATACATTAATGTGCAACCTAGATTTTTAGTCTTTAGGGTTTTGATCACCTTTATATGTTGAACCTTGTAATTATTCATTCATTAATTTAGAATACATTTTTGCTCTGCTCTTTTGAGTTTCTCTGAGCTTCTGAGTTCTTCTACTTTTTCTTATTTTTTCTTCTTTCCTATTACAGGTACTTGCATGCAAATTTTCTTGGGTGTTATCAGATCAATGTTTATCATATCCTTCATGGTATCAGAGCCCCTCTGTTGCTGCCTGTTCTGGAGTTTTTTGAAGTGTGATTCAAAGGACAAAATCTCATCTTTTTTCGAGGTTCGTGTCTTCAATCTAGGGGTGAATTTTTTTGGAACATTTTGGGCCCAAATGGACCTCACCATCGTGCTCAAAAGGCCCAAAAACCTATATTTTCATATAAGGTTTATCAGTTTTGGCCTTCGTGACCTCTAGAATTTTTTTTGGGCCTCTAGGCACATTTTTCGAGGTAAAAATAAAAAAATAAAAAAATTTGGCGCAGGTAGCACGTGCCACCTCCATGCGGCCCACGCCCAGCCCACAGCCAGTGCACCACCCCAGCATCACCGAAGTGCCACCTCCACCTGTTATCTCTTTTTCTTGCACCACAACCTTAAAATGACAGTATACTGACTATACTTGAATGCAAACTCCCTTTTGACAAGAGAAAGGCTAATTGCTGAGGTATATGATAACATTGGGGATACCTATTATCACCTCCTTCATTTTTGAGTTCCACAGACTCAGGCAGGTATTACCTATTAAAGATTACTGATTCTTCAGCCTTTGTATTTGGTGGACTAGTTCATTCACTGGCTAGTTACTTCAGACCTCACTGTAATAACTTGTAAAATACCGTGGAGATTGCAATAATTAGTTTGAAACAGAGTACTACAAGCCAGGCTATAGTCTTAATAAAATAAACCAATGAGACAAGGAATTTCATCCTTCTTCCTTTTACTTTAGGAGGGGCAACCTAATGATCCACTCTTCAAGGGATTAACAAACTGAATAGTATCCTACTGATACAAATCCTTATGAGTTCAGCTCATTTGTTCTCAGTAACAGAAGTATATTTGAATGAAATGATTTTGATATTGGATGAGGAACAAACTGCAAACTATATCCTAGACCAGTGCCTATCCCTTAGGCAAAGAGTCGATGAAAACATGAATAAGCAGAGATAAACCAATAGAGATACTGTAGAGTGCCTTACAAACTACATGCAGCTGAGATAGAGTGCCTTACAAAATATGCTCTCATATACATACATCTGTATCAAATCCTTATCACAATGCTTTTCTCTCTGAAATCATCCATGAAACTTAGTCCTCTCCTTGAAAGGAACTCATAAATAATTAGACAAACTACCTTGCAGCAGGTGTATTTTAAATGCCTTACAAGTGAAACACACTAGAGCACAAATGGAATGCAAAGACACAAGATAATATGAAAGAGGGAAAACTAAACTGTATTCTATTAATGGATTTTGTTTCTACATGTCCAGACAATAAGCTTTTAGAATATCAAAGACATAGAAGTATATTTTGCAAATGAAAGTTCAACAAAACCAACAAGGACCTGCTCTGGGCATCTGCAGGGAAAACCCAGAACAGAGCAGAGGAAAGGAACTCCTACAACTGAGACAAGGAAGAAATATATAGGAAGGAGAAACCCTAACAACTCTGAGCAATTCACACCTGTCTCTCCTTTGAAAATCTGATTTGTCTCATTCTATCTTTTCTTAGTAAAAAACTGAACTCCGTCGGTGATCAAAATCTGATATCTCTGTCTCTTCAAAAACTGACTTTCCTTGTCTTTTACTTCATTCTCTGACTTTATTCTTTGCAAATCTTTAAAATCTAATATCATTTGTCTTCTTCCTTAATGCCTTTACAAATCTGATTTGATCCTTAATCTCTGAGAAAATCTAATTATCTTTGCTCATTCAAAGTTTGATCTTATCCTCTGCAAATCTGACTATCATTCTGTGAAAATCTGATTTTTATCTGTTATTGCAAAAAATATCCCGGAATGCATATTTGACAAGCATTTGCAATAAAAGATTTAAAAAATTATCCTGTGCACATTTCAATATCTTGAAATCCTCAATTTTCTACATTTTTTACCAGACTTTACCAAAAATTGACATGTGGCATGTTCTGACTAGCTACTCTAAACTGATATTTAACTCACCTCTTAACCCAGGTCACCTTTTACTCTTTGTCTCCAAGTCTTTGAAAAATTTGCCTAACCATGGTCTGATTTGGAGACTTGGCGACTAGCTTTAGTCTCATTGTCTCTAGAACTTTTCAACTTAACTGTCACCTTCTCGCGACCACGCGACTGCCTCAGTCTCCATGTCTCTGAAACCTTTTCACTTAAACACTAACATTCAGTGACCTCGTGACTAGCATCTGGCGGTTAGCATTTCATGTCTGGCGACCACGTGACTGCACAATCGTCAAATCTCGCATAGTTTAGCACTTAACATCTTCTGTCTGGCGACCACGCGACTGGCGGTTATCTTCTGGTCGCGGCAGTTATCTCTGGCATCTGGCGACCTCGCGACTAACCACTAGCGGTCAGTAGCCAAGTCTCAACGATTTTCTCCTACGGCGGTCATCTTCTAGTGATTACGTGACTGAGCGCCACATGTCATCACCTGCGTCATCACACCTCCACATCATCAGTTCTGCAAAATTTACTTACCTTCAAATTTTGGGCACAAAAACTGAGGTACCTGCCACTTGGATGCCCGCATGGAGAGCCTCCTCATCAGCTTCACATTTCATATGTTTGAGTTTTTGCATATAAACAACACAAATTCTATTGTGGTAAGAATGTGGGACTAAATCCCCCAATGCTATTAAATCATTTTTGAATTCTACCTCAAAATATGGGGTCCCACCATGCATTCCAACTTCCAGCATCATAGAGCCCGCCAAGAGCCTCTGGGCCTCTTTACTTATTTCATATACTGAGTGTTGGAGTATTTAAATGTTAAAAAATTCCACTGCCCAGCAAATGTGGGATAATATCTCTTTGAGTTTTTTTTATGGGCAGTTTAGACAGTGCTGCACACAGGCAACTGTATCTCACGCACCATGAAGAATTTGAAAAATCACTCTGGTGAGAATCTGGAGAATTAGATTTGCGACAACATATACGAAAATGAGAAAACTCCAACTGTGGAATTGGAAGTTATGCCCCCCGCAATATGACTATTTTTTTTTCTTTCTGCAAATTCGTGTTTATAATGAAAGGTAATAAAAAGTTTTAACCATTTAAAATGTCCTCCATTCTCCTCCAGAGGGTTGGGATTCCCTTTCTATGGATTCACATTTTGCAACTTTAACTGGAAACTTTTAAAAACTCTCCTTTTCCCATTACATAACATTTTTCAAAACTATATAAGCTGAGAATTGAATTTCCACATATAAAAGTTGTGTCCCTGAGTTCATGGTTTGGGAATTTGTCCTTCTTGAAACTTATTTCTCATCTTCAAACACCCAACACATCCTTCAGTGCAACTGGATCATAAAACATTTGACTGGCCACCCTAAGAAATCAATCTCACATACCTATGTAGACTGATTTCATAAATAGCAACTGTCCTCTGGAACTGAATTCATAAAGTCACTAGGAAGAACCTTCAAAATCTCAACCTCTGAACATAGATTCAATGTCATGTGTAGAATGCAAAACCTCAGTTGTCTGGATCTGATGACCAATTGATTAATAGGAATTAATTTGCAAAGTCAGCATTTAAAAGACTTTTCTGAACTTTAATACTGTAAAAATGCACAAACTGGATTTGGAAATAGCATAGAAAAATGATCAACTGAATTGATCAAAATATGAAAATCTTCAAAGGAGTTCATTTCTAGGTCTACAATGCAGAACAACCTCCAATTATTCCTGATCCTGAATCGGGTGCAAACAAGGAAAGTACAAAGTAGGTCACTTAATTCTGAATTCCGCACTTTCAGTGAAATTTTAATAAATCAGAAATGGAAAGGCTCTGGCAAAGTGGATAACTGGATTGGCAGGAATCTGAGACTCTTCAAATAGGTGCACTTTTATGTTTAAAATATGAGGGAAAACTCAATTATCCAAAATGTTCAACCGGGTATACATCTTCAAGACCTCAAAGTGGACAACTTAGCAATTATGTACTTGAATACTCAGGAAATCAGAATTATTCACTAATAGAATGGTTCTAGAAAACTTGTCATCTGATTTCATAGGGATCTGCAAACTGGAAATATTGGCTCGTTTTCATGCTTACAATACCTGGGAACACACCATGATGTCATACCTATCCATCTGATCAAAGATGCAGGCGTTCAAAGTAAGGTATTCAGAAATCTGCATTCAACAATTTTGGGAAACCTAACAAAGTCCAACATAATCAAACTGGCAAATCGCTCAAATGGATTCATCATGATCCAGAAACTGAAAAATATGAAGTATGTGACCACTGGAACATAGTACAAAAGGAATTTTCTCAATTGAATCAACTGGTCAAAAGTTATAACTTGTCAAACTGGGCTATTCAGATTTCTGGGCAGAACAAAGATATACACAATTCTGAGCAACCAACTTTGGAGAATATGGAAACTTATCAAACTGATTTGAAATGGCTTGGGTTCTGAATCATAGACTCTCTGATATGCATGTAACACAATCCCAAAGTGATGTCTTATGAAACTCAACAGGGTGCAAGATATTCAAAAGCCAACTAGGTCTGGGACAGCAAAATGACACCTTAGCAAAAATGCAGATTTAGGTGACCACCTCAAAATGACTACTCCCTAAACATGTCATAATTGAAATTCAGGAGTTGGAACACACTGCATATGTGAAATGAAAGGTACTGAACCCTCTTCTCAAGTAATATCTAATGAATATCACCAGGGTATCTTTTTCAAGCATTCCAACTGAGCCTTCTCACACAAATTTTTCAGGGGTACTTACCTTTCCTTATTGAAAATTCACACATGGTCACTCCAAATTTGTGGCAAATTTGGGAGCACCAATAGTGGCTCTGACTAAGGACGGTTAAATGTAAGTTTATACCGAGAACCACAGATCTCTAGAGTAGCAGACCACCCCAAAACAAAAAAAATCAGATTTTCACTTTTCTCTTTCTTCTTTCACCTTCACCTCTCGAAACTTTTCAAAAAATGGGGAAACCTCTTACTAAAAGCAAACACACAACTGAAAGAGAAAGCAACTATACAATATGTATATTATCTAAAAGAGGCCTGAAGCCCCAAAACTGAGATCAATTCTTACCTCTGTCAAACACAAAGCTCTCTGCCCCATGTTTCAAAAATACGATAACAATACCACTCTTATATGTCTGGTTCAATCCACTGACATCATATATCAACTCATCATATGAAAAAAAATCTGCAAATTCTTCATATGAGCTTCCATAAACATTAGGCAAATTGTCATCATAAAAATTTTGTGGCATATACATGTCACATTCATTAGATAAGAACATAGTTTGATATCTGCAACATTTATCATCTTTGATTTGTAAACCACAACTTAAAAACTCACCATTCAACTGAAAGGAGGGATACTCAACCTCTGTCATATTTCTTGGATAGGAATCATTAAATTCATTAATATCCATTACTTGCATATCATGCAAAGTCAGAGAAGACTCATCACCTTGGATATGATCATCAAACTTAGGACATAGATCAATAATCTCCGTATCAGAAACAGGAGCACCCTGCAGCTTATCATCATCAAATAAACTCAAAGCAAAGTGGTGGGTGGGAGGGAAATTACCAACACATTTAGTTTCTTCCATTGAAACTTGAGCCATTGATTGACCATTATTTAATGGTTTAAAGGCAGATTTAGAATCCAGACAAGATTCAAAATCCACACCGTTGTCCAAATCAGTATTTAACTCAATACTTGGAATCTCCACATCTACTGAATCTGAAACCATACTGCAAACCTCATCATCTGATAAATCAAACTGAATTCTATTTTAACCTAATGAAGAAGGAGTGCAAGAAGAAACAACATCACATATGTCAAAATCAGAATGTAGTGATTCATTTTCCTTGTCAAAATCAATATGTGTTGGACATGAAAGTTCAAAGCTTCCATTTCCTAAAAATCTAAGATACTCAAAAGACAAAGTCTTTGAAATTCGTTCACTGTTAAGGGAACAAAAATCATCCTCTTCATTCATTACCTCTCTATCTTCTTGCATGATGCTGCAATTTTCTTCTTGGTTGGAGTCTTGTAGTGAAAACTCTAAAATCATATCTTCTTGTGTAAGGTCCTCACTACAAACACTCATGTCTGCATCATAGTTATCTTCTTGTTGGTTACATTTATCTTTCTCATTGTTTTTCTGCTCATAAAACTTATTTACAATATCAATGTCAGCAATATCTTCACTAGCAATAGATTCATCATCATCACTAAACATATATTCATCTTTATCACTTTCAATATCATTAAATTCAGATTCACTGTCAGATTTATCAATAGACTTTTCAATAATCTTAGAATTTTCAGATTCATTATCACTATTTTCAACATCATATATGTCTTTAGAAGAAGCACCCTCTAAACCCTTTATCCATTTTGTAACTTGCTGAATATACTCTGCCCTCTGAGAAATTGGTAAATTGCATGTATGGGGAAAACAAAGCTCAACAAATAAATCTGCCCATACAAGATCCTGAGGACAAAAAATGATACCATAACCTTTTAGTTTATCATCAAATCTTATGTAAAAATCATATGATGACTCATTTTCTTCTCTGCTCATGTGTCCTTGAAAAAGTAGCACCACCTTTTCTTGAAGTCTTTGTCTCAACATATCTGTCTCTGCTTTGATAAAATCAAACTCTGATATAAGATCTTTCAATTCAGATATGTTATGTTCATTAATGTGCTCTTCATTCACATACTGCTCTACATCACTAAACTGCTCAAAATCACTAAAATATTTTAATAAAACAAGCCTCTAATGCTTCCATGGATTCTATTTAGCCATGAGGTAGATCCCTAATCCAATCTCTTGCAACATCAACTAAGGATATTACAAAAAGTTTCATCAATATATCCTCATGTGAGATGTTATGGTTGTCTACCAGGTCAGCAAAATTTTCTAAATGATCTTTAGCTGAATGTTCACCAAAACCAGTAAAATTTGGCAAACACTCCCTAACCTTTGATGGAATATGATTTGGATATCTAGGGATACCCTCAAAACTAATTGCTCCAAACAAATTACTACCCCTCCAGTCACTATATTGTGACATCTTAGTAGTCAAAAAGATTACAAACTACCTCTTCTTCCCTCTTAACTTAGTGCTGACCACTTAATAGGGAAAACTTATGTATAACTGATTTTCATGGAACAAAAGACTTATACAATGAAAATAAAAATACCCGGAGTATAAAGAAGTTGCTGCAAACTATTTATTTGAAGTCTCCTCCAAATCACTTTCAAAATTTCATAGAGCCGCCACATCTTTGCAGAGGAAAACATTTGAATAGTTGAGATCTTCTTCCCAACTTTGACCTTCTTCAAATCAACAACTTATACATCTCCAACATAGAGGTTTTTTATGATTCATCTAATCATAAGAGTCCAAAATCTGTTGTCCCTCTCACTGCAAGTCCACCTTTCCTTTTTTGTAGTCTTTCTTCAAATATGCACACTGGTGCAAATCAGAGCTCAGAGTCGCCACTCACCAGCAGTGAGATCAGGTGGAAACTATCTTGGAGAAACTTGTAACTTTCAGACATTTTTGCAGGAACAAATAGACATACTTGACTCACTTTGTAAATCATAATGAATATATCTTTTTGTAACACATGACTATATAACTATCTTACTATTAACTTACTCCATAAATTTTGATTTCTTTAATAAGATTTGTATACTTATTCCCCAGTAGAGTCGCCAATTTGTTAGCTCTTTTTCTTGCACCACAACCTTAAAATGATAGTATACTGACTATACTTGAATTCAAACTCCCTTTTGACAAGAGAGATGCTAATTGCTAAGTTATATGATATCACTGGGGATACCTATTAATACCTCCTTCATTTTTGAGTTCCATAGACTCAGGCAGGTATTACCTATTAAAGATTACTGATTCTTCAACCTATGTATTTGGTGGACTAGTTCATTCACTGGCTAGTTACTTCAGACCTCACTGTAATAACTTATAAAATACCTTGAAGATTGCAATAATTAGTTTGAAATAGAGTACTACAAGCTAGGCTATAGTCTTAATAGCATAAACCAATGAGACAATGACTTTCATCCTTCTTCCTTTTACTTTAGGAGGGGCAACCTAATGATCCACTCTTCAAGGGATTAACAAACTGAATAGTATCCTACTGATACAAATCCTTATGAGTTTAGCTCATTTTTTCTCAGTAACAGAAGTATATTTGAATGAAATGATTTTGATATTAGATGAGGAACAAACTGCAAACTATATCCTAGACCAGTGCCTATCCCTTGGGCAAAGAGTCAATGAAAACATGAATAAGAAGAGATAAACCAATAGATATATTGTAGAGTGCCTTACAAAATACATGCAGCTGAGATAGAGTGCCTTACAAACTATCCTCTCATATACATACATTTGCATCAAATCCTTATCACAATACTTTTCTCTCTGAAATCATCCATGAAACTTAGTCCTCTCCTTGAAAGGAACTCATAAATAATTAGACAAACTACCTTGTAGCAGGTGTATTTCAAATGCCTTACAAGTGAAACACACTAGAGAACAAATAGAATGCAAAGAGACAAGATAATATGAAAGAGGGAAAACTACACTGTATTCTATTAATGGATTTTGTTTCTACATGTCCAGACAATAAGCTTTTAGAATATCAAAGACATAGAAGTATATAGGAAAGGAACTCCTACAACTGAGACAAGGAAGAAATATATAGGAAGGAGAAACCCTAAAACCTCTGAGAAATTCACACCTGTCTCTCTTTTGAAAATCTAATTTGTCTCATTCTGTCTTTTCTCAGTAAAAATCTAAACTCCATCGGTGACCAAAATTTGATATCTCTGTCTCTTCAAAAACTGACTTTCCTTGTCTTTTACTTCATTCTCTGACTTCATTCTTTGCAAATATTTAAAATCTAATATCATTTGTCTTCTTCCTTAATGCCTTTACAAATATGATTTGATCCTTAATCTCTGAGAAAATCTGATTATCTTTGCTCATTCAAAGTTTGATCTTATCCTCTGCAAATCTGACTATCATTCTGTGAAAATCTGATTTTTATCTGTTATTGCAAAAAATCTCCCGGAATGCATATTTGACAAGCATTTGCAATAAAAGATTTAAAAAATTATCCTGTGCACATTTCAATATCTTGAAATCCTCAATTTTCTGCATTTTTTACTAGACTTCACCAGAAATTGACATGTGGCATGTTTTGACTAGCTGCTCTAAACTGATATTTAACTCACCTCTTAACCCAGGTCACCTTTTCCTCTTTGTCTCCAAGTCTCTGAAAAATTTTCCTAACCATGGTCTGATTTGGAGACTTGGCGACTAGCTTTAGTCTCATTGTCTCGAGAACTTTTCAACTTAACTGTCACCTTCTCGCGACCACGCGACTGCCTCAGTCTCCATGTCTCCGAAACCTTTTGACTTAACCACTAACATTCAGCGACCTTGCGACTAGCATCTGGCGGTTAGCATTTCATGTCTGGCGACCACGCGACTGCATAGTCATCAAGTCTCGCACAGTTTAGCACTTAACATCTTTTGTCTAGCGACCACGCGACTGGCGGTTATCTCCTGGTCGCGGCAGTTATCTCTACCATCTGGCGACCTCGCGACTAACCACTAGCGGTCAGTCGCCAAGTCTCGACGGTTTTCTCCTCCAACAGTCATCTTCTAGCGACTACGCGACTGAGCGCCACATGTCACCTTCCCATGTCATCACCTACGTCATCACACCTCCACATCATCAATTTTGTAAAATTTACTTACCTTCAAATTTTGGGCACTAAAACTCTAGCTCAAAATATGGGGTCCCACCACGCATTCCAACTTCCAGCATCATAGAGCTCGCCAAGAGCCTCTGGGCCTCTTTACTTATTTCATATACTAAGTGTTGGAGTATATAAATGTTAAAAAACACCACTGCCCAGCAAATGTGGGATAAAATCTCTTTGAGTTTTTTTTATGGGTAGTTTAGACAGTGCTGCACACAGGTGACTGTATCTCATGCACCGTGAAGAATTTGAAAAATTGCTCCAATGAGAATCTGGAGAATTAGATTTGCGACAACATATCTGAAAATGAGCAAAATCCAACTGTGGAATTGGAAGTTATGCCCCCCGCAATATGACTATTTTTTTTCTTTCTGCAAATTCGTGTTTATAATGAAAGGTCATAAAAAGTTTTAACCATTTAAAATGTCCTCCATTCTCCTCCAGAGGGTTGGGCTTCCCTTTCTATGGATTCACATTTTGCAACTTTAACTGAAAACTTTTAAAAACTCTCCTTTTCCCATTACATAACATTTTTCAAAACTATATAAGCTGAGAATTGAATTTCCACATATAAAAGTTGTGTCCCTGAGTTCACGGTTTGGGAATTTGTCCTTCTTGAAACTTATTTCTCATCTTCAAACAACCAACACAGCCTTCAATGCAACTGGATCATAAAACATTTGACTGGCAACCCTAAGAAATCAATCTTACATACCTCTGTAGACTGATTTCATAAATAGCAACTGTCCTCTGGAACTGAATTCATAAAGTCACTAGGAAGAACCTTCAAAATCTCAACCTCTGAACATAGATTCAATGTCATGTGTAGAATGCAAAACCTCAGT
>MU226945.1:1281177-1310835 GCA_018584345.1 Thuja plicata
GATTGGTCATTTCAGAGAGCATTCATGATCAAATAAAATGCAATGCCTTCTCTCGCGCTCGATCAACTTTCACCCGCTCGTTTTCTCCCACTCCTTTTCTCAACAAATGAAATAAAAATGATTTGGTTGTTTCAAAATAGTAAAATCGATATCCTTAAGCACAAGCACCAATAACATCAACTATTTTGATCTGTGGGTACCCTAATGTTGGCAAGAGTTCTTTTATTAATAATATTACTCTGCAAGCTTGAAGAAGTGATATATTTTGGCAAATTAAGAGTAGAAAGACAGTGATATTCCTGAGATCATGGATGGACACAATGTTGTAGACAGAAAGGAAGACATCTTTCTAGACTGGCCCTAGATCCTTCGACAAGGATCCAGACCCAGGCTAAAAAGATGTCTTCCTTTTTGTTGTGGAATTATCCCTTCTTTGGCCTGCACTCATTCCTCTTCTCAAAAACGGTTATCTAGAAACTTTGGATACTGTTTCTCATCCATGCACGAAATGTTCTATTGATTGTATAAAATTACTTTAGGCCTCCAATATTGATGAGATGTACAAGTGTAAAATGTTTTTGTGAGACTGGGATCAATTTGTGCAGTGTACATAAATGCAAGGTGGTGATTATTCTCGACGATCGACAGGTAGCTAGGACTAAAGATAACATAGCTCAAGAGACCATCATAGGTTGTCTCTTTCTTCGGTCTATATTATTGACAGAATGTTTTACATTGCATTAGCTCATCAAATTCGGGGATTTGAAAGAATTTAATAGAATATTTTCATGACAACGTATATTATTTAAGTTGACGTTGCACGAATTTATCTACTTCACGCACTTGTATACTATGAAAACGGCGATAAAGAAGCATCTCCTACCATGGCCATGCTTCTTTATCGCCGTCCTCATAGTCTACAAGTGCGCGAAGTAGATAAATTCATGCAACGTCAACTTAAATAATATACGTTGTCATAAAAATATTCTATTAAATTATTTCAAATCCCCAGAATTGATGAGCTAATGAAAGGTAAAAAATTATGTCAATAATATAGACCAAAGAAAGAGAGAACCTATGATGGTCTCTTGAGTTGTTTTATCTTTAATGTGCATATCCGTCAATTTTTTGACATTTCATAATTAATTTTTGACAGCAGTGCTATACCTTCGACAGAAAAAATGTCGGAGAATCGTAATTTACGACAATTCTTCCGACAGTAATGCTATACGTTCGACAGGGCAACCTGTCGAAGAAATGTTGCACGACTATCGCTATTCTGATAGTTAAAGTGTCGCAAATAGAAATTTTTTGAAAAAAACTTTGACAGTAATGCTATATATCCGACAGGTATATCTGTCAGAATTAGGTGGAAACTGTCGATATGCCAACAGTTATAATGTCGGAAAGGATATGTTTTCGATAGTTATTTCCGACAGAGATTGTATATTTCTGATAGGTCGTGGTGTCAGAATGCCGATGGATGAACCGCAGGAAATGCCATAACGAAGTTGTTGTCATGTGCAAGTTTCCAACGTGATGTGGTGTTGATAAACTGACGGATGTGTCTTCTATCGCAATTTCCTACGCAAAAATGGCGACAGACTCATGTGTCAAAATACTGACAAATGAGCGTTGGAAATCTAACAAATGGCCGTCAGAATTTGACCTCAAATGTACTAGTGCAAGGATCCTAATTTTTTCTATCATTATTATGCAGTTTTTATGTTTTAGCTTTTTTTTTTAAGTTTTTGAAGCATTTATCATTTTGAGCAACTGCTTTTAGTTTATTTGTTTAAGCATGCAAACTCATAATTTAGAGCACATTTCAATTTGATGTTATTAAAATGAATATGCCACATTTCAATTTACTGCTTTAAAATGAATCTCTAATTAGCTTGGATTAACCACAAACTACATCTGCATAATCATTTAGATCATTTGCAAATAGTTTTAAAAATCCTTCATTTAGAACAGTGTGTAGTCACTATAATTTGTGATGACCTGATAGCAAATTCCATACTCCTACCTACCAGAAGGCAATGAATCGGTGTCGGTTAGCCTAGGATGTTTTTTAATATTCTAATTTTGTTATTTTCTAACCCGCTAACCACTTAATGCATCATTAAAGTGTGTGTGTTTGCAGCTGCAGGAATGAAGAACCAAATTCACGCATACATTTATGGCACCCATCGTGGGGATCAAACCTTCTTTTGAGCCAAATCCTACCCACATCTCCTTTTGAGCCAAATCCTACCCACATCTCCTTTTGAGCCAAATCTGACTCCACCATCACGTTCAGATCGTCTTTTCAGTTTGAAACGGCTATAAACTTGCCTATACCTGTCAAAAGTCGAATCTATGGCAAAAACTTTTTGCCTAAACAAGTTGTACAACCTTCTGCATGCATACCAAGGCCTACACGTATATCGAGGCAAAAAAATTTGGTTCATCTCCGAACCTCAATATCCTTTGCTATTTATCCTGCTATGCATTAGAAAATATGCATCTACGCCATGCCCTTGGTACCAAGCCCAAGCTCGTTGCTTTGTTAAATAACTATTGTGCTTGGTATAAAAACAAGGTTTTTGTTGCGGGGTCAATGTGGGACTAAAATCCCACACAACCCCCAGCCCACCACTTCCTCCTACCACGCATCCCACCCACCTCCCATCCCCCATTACACCTCTCACACTTCCTCCTCTCAACCCCATCTCCCTCTACCCGCTCTCCCTCATCTCCTCCCACTACCATACGTGATCCACTGCTCCCACCACTCATGCCCGCACAGCTCCACTACGCCCAGCTTTGCTTCCCCGCAACCTCCACTCCTCCTCCGCCAACCCTAAACTCCCTTTGCCTCCCCACGCGATCTCCAACCCATCGCTCCCTGCACTTCCTCTCCACCCCCAGCCACCACTCACTCCACCCTCCTCTGCAGCTCCTCCTTTGCCTCCGCCCACTCCTCCTCCGCCCACTCCTCCTCTATTGTGATCCTCCTCCTCTACTCCACCTCCACTTAGCCTTTGTGCCACCCAACCTCTGCTCAGCCTCTGCACCTCCTCTACTCCACCTCCTATGCCCTCTTTCAGCCTTGCAAATGACTAATAATAAACTGACACGTGGCACATAAGCGACATCATCGCCACGTAAGCAAGGAGGAGTTTTGGGTATGTTAAATTTGACGGCCATATAACCATCATTTTACATTGTTAATCGCATTTTCTGACAACCTTGAGACCATCAAATTTAACCCCCTATTTTGCTGTCATCAGCAGGGGTTTGAAATTTTTAGCCTTCACCATTGAACATTTTGAATTTGCAACCTATTTTCAAACCATCATATCTCGCTCATTTTTGCTCCAAATTGAGTGCAAATTTTTTTATTTAGGGTAGAATTTGCTGAAGATTTATGGGTTGGGGTTAGTTTTTGATTTTGAGTAACAGATTTATCATAAATTACAGGTTTTCATCACTATACTTGTTTAATCCTCTGTTTAACAGCTTCTAGAGCCTCGTACGGGCTCATACAATAACATTTTTTAGTGCAATTTTTTTTTAAAGTGCATGATTTTTTGTCTAGTTTTTGAATATGCAATCAGTTTTCTAATTTTCTAATTTTTCTAACGCTGACCAATCTTTGGCTTTGTTGTTATTGAGCTTATATTTTTATTACAGCCTAATAGTGGTTTACAAGATGTTGTAAATAAAGAATAAATAATAAAATACTAATGAGTTCGATGCAGGATGCTTGTTGAAGACTTTGTGTGTCTTCCAAAACTATCATGTCTGTGTTTTGTAATTAAATAACACTTCTGATTTGGTGCTTAAAAATAATCACTTTGCTTATGTGTTTGAAGTGTTTTGTAGATTTGTAATCCAAAAGAATTGCATGAATGTATCCTCTCCCCTCGCTTTTGCGGATCTTGGGTGAAAGAGAAATCCATGCAAGTCTTTTAGCATGGCTACCTTCTGAGAGCTTTAACAGAGCCGGTGAGAGGGATTGCCCAACCGGTAATAGGCTAAAGCCAAGCCCTTCCAAATTGGTATATAAAAAATTTCATTGTGATTAATCTCACAGTGAACATGTGTCAATTTCGCTATGCCAATAGAAGATCTCCCTCAGTACCCTCGTGGTGCGTAAAAACCTACAGAACTTAACTTATGTAGCCTGGGAGGCCTCCTTAACGGGGCTAATCTGTCGCATGTATAGCCACCTGAACAGATGCCCTAACTAAAAAATTTGTTCTAGTGACCAAAAATCCCTCTATCTATTGGCGTAGAAGGTCTGAGACCGACTAAGATGTCCCACATTTTCACAGCTCTTAGTAGAGACAACGGTCCCTTGGGAAGTGATTACCCTTGAGATTCAAAGCTTGGTGTGACTGAGAAGTGAGTGCACTATAAGGAGGAGCCTGTGCCTCCAAGCTTCTAAGTTGTCCACTATGAGTAGGCGTGGCCGAACTTCGGTTCAAGTGGGAATTCAGTAGATATTGCCCTGGCTTACCTAGGTTGTGGTGTGTTTGTTCTTTTTACAACAACCATTCTTCTTGATGTTTCTTGTGTGAGGGAAACATCAAAACAGACACCTAAACAATCAAAATGATCAATTAATGATTCAAAATCTGCACTCTTAGGTGTTAAATTGTTAAACTCTTGTCTGAGTTTCTGCATCTACTGTCAAAACTCTAAAATCAGTTGAATTGTTGTCCAAATTGGTATTCTTTCATGTCGGTGTTGTCCGGACTCTCTCAAACCTATGTGTTCTCTCAACATCACTACTAGTTTGTCTTTGACTGCAATCTATTGATAGTCTAACTCGCTTGTTGTTTTTAAATCTGACTTTGATGTGCTAGTCCAAGTGACTTTTTATCTTGATCATCTTTGTATGTGTTGTCCTTATCCTGAGTTGTGAGAGCGGGTTTTTTAACCTTGACTCAAGATCGGAGTCGTTTCTATCTATCTCTCAGTTGGACATTATCTCTTTTTTCTTTTGGTCTTGGACTTAGTCAGCACTTTATATATCACTGCAGCACCTGTTAGGCAATCAATCAATTCATCATACATTCTCTTCAATCTTCTAAGAAAGTGCATCAAGACAATCTTAGAATGTCTAAAAGAAAATGGGCTAAACCTTATGGTCCTAATAATGAGGAAGAAGAGATTCTTATGGCAGCTTTATCAAAACAACTTCAAACTTTAAAATCTGAACTCCAACAATTAAAGGGGAAAAATGATACACCATCCAACAAATCCTCATTAAGATCAATCTGTCCTTTGCTATTTGATCATGATTCTCACATCTCTCCACTTCCTTCCAACATGGAGAAATCTTGGTATGGCAATCCTATCTTTGATCAAGCGAGTGGCTCTAAAGCCCTAAAAGTTGCTAAAAACACCATGAAGTCTCCCTCCAAAGGGATTAGTAACCTCATGAAAGAAAAACCTTGGGTTAAACGCAAGAGGGACTTCACTCCTTTGGGACAATCTTATGAATCAGCTTTGGAAGAACTTCTTGAGCATGATCTCATCACATTACCTCAAGTCACATCACGTGGATTTAAGTTCTTGAGTACCTATTGTGCATATCATCGACACAATGAGCATAAAAATTCATCTTGCATGGATTTGAAACATAAAATCCAAGATCTCATAGATGATGGCATAATGGAAGTGAAAAATCCTAAAGATTCATCTAATCTCAAGCATGATCAATATCAGGAATTCATGTCTAGCAATGGTTCACATATCACATCTACTTCTTCCACCATTCCTTCATCTCCTAAAGCTTCACAACCAGGCACACCATCTCTATCAAGAACGGAGCCTAATGATGACTATGTCTACCCTCAAGGACTACCTTTGAAAGAGATCCAAGCTAATCAGCATATGTCTGCAAGTCTTTCTCAGGCTTCAAAGATCATAGACCCAAAGCATTCATGTGCTTCAACGCTTATCATGCCTACTCAAAATGATCCTCCATCAGCTTGTCAAGAATCCCATATGTAGATCAAAACTCCTACCTCGTCCTTAGAAGTGGCTCCATGTCAAGAGGGCAATCCATAGTGTGAATAAACAAATATCAGTAATGATCGAGATCAAGATACCATCCATCCTTATCCAACATTTGCCCAAAGCTACATATCTCAAGAGTCTCATGATGATTTTATCACCCCCTTCCATTTCTTCCTAGAAGATAGCCCTCCATCTCCCAAGAAAGATCAAGATATCATTTCCACCATCTCTAATGAACCTATTAAAAATCAAGAGAAAAGTACCCTTTGTACACCATCTAAAGATTCTTGTCAAGGTCAGAGTATCCCATAATCCCCTTGTCATATTCTTCCATATCCAGAAACCATCATTCCTCTAAAGCTCATGCATAACAATAAATCCCCTCAAGCTTCAGTTGCTCCTATTAAAGCTACTCATGCACATATTGATATAAAGATTAATTCTAAAGAGAAGAGCCTTGGTCATGCAGCTCACTCTAAAGATGTTGATATCCCTTCCACACCTTCTCTCCCTCCATTCAAATGTAACCGTGTTCCTTCACTATCCTCCAAATCCATCCTTTGTCCCTATATCCCATAGCTAAAACTGTCAAACCTTCCATCTATATTGGGTCCTCATATCCCTCCATCCACCATGCCTATCACTACTAGCTTGTCATCCACTTACCCTATCCCCTATCAAGATCAACAAAGGCATGCATCCTTGATTTCTCCCCATCAAACCATCCATATGAACCATCCATATCGACCCTATTCATCCACAATCCCCAAGTCTTTTCGAAGCAATTTGGATGTACAATGAAAAAATCAGAAATACAAGAATCCACTTTCATATGAAGATAACTATGTCCAATTTAATCGACATGTGACTACAAAGAAAAATGAAATATTCAAGAGACTACAAAGGTCCACTAAGCAAAGATTAAAATCAAATAATATATGGGTTTCTAAATCCATCATGGAAGAATTGCGTTCTAAATCTAAGCAAAGAATAAAATCAAAGAAACTATGGGTTCCTAAATCCATCATGGAAGAATTGTGTTCTAAATCATCCAAAAACAAAGCAAAATCAAAAGCTATGTAGATTCCCAAGTCTCTTCTAAAGGACTTGGATACAAAAAGAAAATCAAAAATTATGTGGATTCCCAAGCTCTCTTAAAAGGCTTGAAAAAAAAAAGAAAAGTCAGAGTTGTCATCCAAGCTTCCAAAGTCTTCCACTTCATCTCCATCTAAACATATCCCATATTCTACATCCATCTTGTGTCCTCATGTCCCAAAATCCATTACCTTGAATACTTCACCCTCTTCTCCATCCATCTCGGGTCCTTGTGTACCAAGATCCATATCCACTCATACATCAAAGCCTCAAGCTATTCCATCCACTTTTCCTCCATCCATCCACTACCCTTCAAGGGGTGTGTCAATGTTGATCTTATCACCATTTCCATCTACCTCTACACAAACTTTTCAATACCCTATCCAATATCCCGCAACTACCAACTACCCATCCATCCTATATTCGTCCATTCCTCTTATCCAATCTATCACATAAATCCTTGGCTACCATCTCCCTTATCCTCCATATCATTCTTCCCTACCATCACCTTATCATCATCTTTGAGCATACTTTTAGTGGCCTTGGCCCATCATAGCATATCTTTCAAAGGAGCACTATCCAAAGAGAAAGAGACTTAAAGTTCCTCCATAAAATCAAAAGTACAAAAAAAAAGAAATAAAGAAAAAAGTGCCTTGGCGAAAACCTAGTAAACAGGGACCTTGGTAGAAAATGTAAAGAGAAATCAATCCGTCCTATGGTGAAAACCACTTCTTGTGGCGCCTTGGACAAGTACCATGATGAAAACCTAGCAAACAGGCGTCGTGCGTAATTCCTCCTACTTGCACTCTTCACTTGGGGGCAAGTTCCTTCCAGGTCATCTTATCTATCATATTTTACATCTAGCTAGCCCGTGACCATCCATGTTCCTTCTGGTGATCTTGACAAGGTTGAGCCTATCCATGAACACACATGCCTCTTGACATTCATTATCCTTTCCATCATCCTATTCACGTGCTCTCATCCATGGTACCCTATCGTGAATATTGCTTATCCCAAGCCTATCCTCGGGCTATCTCTGAACATCCTTTGCACTAATCCCAAAAAAACATCCACTTATACCTCCATCACCCCTTATCACAATCGTGATATCCAATCACTGTCATATCCAATTGACCACTTGTCTTGATCAAAATGAAGAATGGAAAATGCAAAATAGTTTCTCAAAAACTTCTTGACATGTTCATTCTTTTGGACCACTTGCTTTTCATGACATCGGGTCATTATCCTATATGCTATCCAACACTGCTCCATGAGCCTACATTTCTATATTCATTTTTTCCCTAGCTTGGGTAACCTTGAGGAGACTATCCTTGAGGGTTGCATTCACCCTCTTCATCCATAATCGTCTATTCGCCTCATCCATCAACTTTCTAATCCATATGTAATGTCCTACACCTTGCTAGACATTGGGGGAAAACCAATGTGATCTTGCTTGAGAATGAACACTTTGGTTCTTCTAAGAACCCTCCTGGCTTGAGACCGATCCAAAGTTATAGTCTGGGGGCAATCGAATCAACTTTGTCCTCGCAATATGGGTCAAGTCAGTTATCTCCAATCGATGTTTGTTACCATGGGGCATGAGTCTCTAATTTGATCATATCTTTGGATTACACCAGAGTTAGTAATCTTGTCATTTTTGAAGGACATCTCACTACTGATGCAACAGGTGTTTCTCAACACCCTAATCAAAAGTGTTTCTTAACACTATCTTTGGATGCATTTGTGTTTCTTAACACACATTGGATACCGCAAACGTAAACAATAGATCGATAGCACTCAAACACATCGCACTCACAAGAACGACGTTGTTTCTCAAAACCTCATACATATACATATCCGAAAACTTTTAAACTAGCTAAGTATGTTGAACTTCTATTTGTATGTTGTTTGTTTTCATTGATTTTTCGTCAATATTTTCTTTGTCTATTGCTTGTTGGTTTGGTCCTGATGATCCAGCACCGTCAAACAAACTGGGTGTATGTGATAAGAGCTCCTGTATTAAGGTGGAAAATCCTCACATCCCTCGATCTTGTTTACTTGCACGCCAAGGTGAGGTCGGAACTATCTCCTTAAGTGCTATTGCTTTGCTTGTTTACGCAAGATTGCACTCATGGTTATCTTGGCTTTGAATGCCTCGATACTGGTGTACTCTTGCAACATCAACTAGAAACAATATTCAGTTCATCTCGGCTTTTTTGCCCCCATGCTTATGTTAGTTTCTCATATCTTATCTAATGAAAGTCTTATTCATATTCTTATGGTCGCAGTGGCACCAGTAAGGATTGTATCGACTTCGATGTTCCAAAAACGCTTGATGATAAAAAATTTCAACACTAAAGGTTCAGTGACTACACCTTAGGTTGCATTCATGTTAGTCTTGCAGCTGAATGGTGTTGAAATCTGCATAATATCGATATCTCTCTCCAAAGTGAAGGATCTGAGGTTCTTATCGATCAATCTTCCTTTTGCCAAGTGGTCAGTTGTGTGTTGATTGACATGAAATGACACCCCTGACTAATTCAACTGTCCTGATTCCATTTTTAGGATCAAAATCAAAATCTAAAATTGACCACTTGCACAACCAATGGAAATCTCTCATGCTTTTCTTCTAATCAATCCTTGTATCATACTTTTGGTCAATCTCAATCAAACATGACCTCCCATCAAGTATAGATTTTGTCCTAACCGCTTGGGACCTATTTCTAATCAGATCAGCTTCTTCTTGCATCATGTTATCAATCGAATTGCTTCTCATCATTGGGGCACCTAGCCATATTTTTCTTTCGCTCCCAAGGGAGCAGGATCAAGACATCAACATTCCAGTGATCACATCCTTAATCAAAACCCCATCGCTTGGGGCATCTCAACTTCATCGCATCAAATCAAGTTGAGATCATCTTAAATCAAAGGCAACCTAATCAATGGTCTTATACAGTGGTGAATACACTCAAAACCAGACAAGATCGGTCTTATACGGGCTATTCATTATTGAAACCAGATACATTGATTAAATTGGCTTCATCGCTTCAAATCAAGTCAATTTCATGCTAATCAAATCTCTTAACGGTAATCAGTTTCATCGCTTCAAATCAAACTGGTTATTCGTTCAAACTAATCAAAAGGTTTAAGTGTTCTTAACAGATGTTCAATTTCATCGCTTCAAATCAAATTGAGCATTCTATTTTATATCTTTTGATCGATCTTCGTCCAATCAAGCTCAAAGTCTGTCTTCTTCAAAAGAATGGTTTCATCGCTTCAAATCAAACTATTCTGGGTCTTCTCGCTAATAGGTCTTTGAATCAATGCGTTGATTGCACATCAATTCAAAGAGGGGCAAATGTAATCACATAAAATGGTCATCTAAACCCTAGACCCCCAATCGCAACAATTAATCAAGAAACCCTAATCCTGATAAACCCTAAGTCCTAAATCAAATAGGCAATTCATCAAATTCAAGCTAATCTAACCTGAACTCTAGGTCCTAATCAATCATCGCACTTGATTAATTAATTAATTCCTAAAATCACAATACAATGGCAAATAAACCTTATCTTAATTATTAATTGACATTCCAAGATATTAATTAAATAAAATTGCTAAATTGTCAAAAAAATCCAAAAAGGAATTAAATTAATTAATAAAAACAAAACATGCATTCAAAATCATTTAAATCTTTAAAAATGCATATGGCATCATCAAATCCAGTTAACTAATTATCAAATTGGAAACAATCCAGTTCCACTCAGTTAACTGATTCTCCACTATTTATCATTTTGGAAACAAAGTTGTTAACTGAAAATGATTTTGGAAGTTTCCAAAATAACTGATCAGTCAGTTCAGTCAACTGACTCTTTCGACCAATCATCATCTTTGCACTTGGATTGTGCTTCTTCAATCCAATCTGAGCCACTCTTTTCTTTTGATCTCGACTGTTGATTCGAGGGAAATTTTCTATAAAAGATAATCTCTTTTCCTTCACAAGGATCCTAACTTTTGCTATCTTTATTATGCATTTTTTATGTTTTAGCTTTTTTATAAAAAAATTGAAGCATTTATCATTTTGAGCAATTTTTTTTAGTTTATTTGTTTAAGCATGCAAACTCATAATTTAGAGCACATTTCAATTTGGTGTTATTAAAATGAATCTTTCACATTTCGATTTGGTGTTTTAAAACGAATCTCTAATTAGCTTGGATTAACCACAAACTGCATCTGCATAATCATTTAGATCATTTGCAAATAGTTTTAAAATTCCTATCATTTAGAACAATGTGTAGTCACTGGACTTTGCGATGACCTGAGAGCAAAGTCCATACTCCTGCCTACTAGAAGGCAATGAACCATGTCGGTTAGCTTAGGATGTTTTTTAATATTCTAATTCCACTTAATGGATCATTGAAGTATGTGTGTTTGCAGCTGCAGGAACGAAGACCCAAATTGACGCATACAAGAGTCAAAGCCTAAATTTTCAATGCTTCAAACTTGGGGCTAACCCTAACCCTCAAAGGATTTCTCTCCCTAGTGTTATACACTTCATTCTCTTGCTTTATTATGGTATCAAAAGCCAATACATTGGTGATATCCTAATTGGGAAGAAACAATAATCCACTCTCCTATACCAATCTCCTTCCCTAGTCATGTTGACATCCTTGAAATCAATTTTTGACAATATCTACTTTGTCACCTCTCTACATTGAGGTTAAGTGTTATTTCTAGCCTCAACAACCGTTCTTTGATATTCGTCTTTTCAGACCATCATCACAAGGTACTTGAACTCTTGGGTCTTCACAAACTCATCATTTGCCAAAAATGATGATATGCCAAGGCATGTTACCAATGGCAATCTTGACATTACCATCTCTCCTAGTTGTAGAAAAAACTGGCACAACAACTCTCGAAGGTGAAGATTCAAGCTTCGAAGCCTCTTGTCTTGTAGTTCCTCTACCACGTCCTCTAAATCTATGATTTCAAATTCTTTCCCTTTTTCTTACAGGTCAATGACCTTTTGCCTCTTAATAGGTTTCTCCTCAATGGCTACAACCTCACTTGGGTCAATGACCTTTTACCTCTTAATAGGTTTCTCCTCAATGGCTACAACCTCACTTTGTGCTCTGACATATGGTTTGATTGGGACACTACAAAGTGGAGTCAATACATCAACATGGGCTAGCATCCTTTGATTGTGCTTATAGGATCCTTTTCTTCTGCAAAGGAGCAAAGAAAGTCAGGGTTTCATCTCTCCTTCACCTCATCAGCCCTGACTATGCCCACCCATTTCCTTATCTTCTCCATCACCTCTTCAATAGTGAGTGAGCTTTTGGTGACATCTTCATCAAACAACTCTTCATGCAAAAATGGAGGCCTCCCAATACTCACCCTAATTTACATCGTTTATCCTCTCTTTCGTTGGAATATCATTCTAGTTTCTCGACGGAAGATGCGAGTAAATTACAAGGGGGCTTTGATTTGGCCTGTTGTGGGTGCCTTTCCATCCTAGATTTTTAACTTTGGATGCCTCTACAACTAGTATACCGACAACGACAGAACGTTCAAGTTCTCGAGCCCCTAATGGTCTATGTAGATGTTGTTTGATAATAGCTCTGCTCTTGTAGTGGTCGATGTCATCTGTGCATGTTGATACGCACACTGTCCTCAACCAAATGTGACATGAACATCTCATACCATGCCTCCTCTTTCTGCCATAGAGTTGTATGCCGAATTACTAGTACTACGACTTCCCCCGCCTATTCAAACATCAATCACCACCACAAAAGGCAAAGTTTTTGGAGTATGGCAACAGGTCTATAACAACAGTTATTGGAAATATAACACCCACATCCAAGTGTCATCTTTATTGGAGAGTTTATTTACCTTTCCACTATCCCCAATTACTTTGTAACACCAGATATCACCCACCGCCAACAATAAAACGGATGTCAATAATATATATATGAATAGGGACCAATGGAAAGGATTCTAATTTACTACTTATGGGTTTTTATGCACATTGTTCTTCAACTCTTTATAGGTTTCTAGAATGCTTCTCCAACTCTTTATAAATTGTAGAACGCCTCTCGATTTAATAAGCCACATTTATCTTATAGAATTTTTTCTACATTGGTTTCTCTAAAGATTTGTTTTAATGCATTTTCTCTTTTCAAGTTTGTTTTGAGTCTCTATTGTTTAATTCAATTTTATGCTTTTTCAATTTAAGCACTTATGCTAGTGTACAAATTAGATGTTTTGTTGATTATAAGCATAGTTCTTGTTTGTAAACTAATAGAAGTAGATTTTAGTAATGTTAAGTAGATTGCAAGCATGGTTTTAGTTTGAAAATCCAATAGAAGTAGATTTTCTTAACATCAAATTCAAAGAATCAAAATTATTCTTTATCATAGAATTGGTTATATATTATTCTTTATCATAAAGTTGATTATATAAATCGAGTCACATGTTGGTATTGCATAAATAAAAGGCATGTAATCTAATTTATACCATTGTAGACAAATATGATATATTGAGATTTTGCAGTAAAATACACAGTTAACATGATTATTTTCCTCATTATATAAAGATATTTAAACAATAACACTCAATCATATTTTTAAAATTTGTATGTCTCTTCTTCCTCAACCTCAAGCAACCAGTATATCTATTCTACAAATGTTACAACATTTCCTCAATCCTTATTTAATCATAAACCAAAGACAAAAGTAATAGGTTTAATACTCTTAACCTGTAACACACCATGATTTAAAGGTCCTAAATTACCCTCTCTATTACATCAAGATCCTTAAACTCGGAGAGAACATTTTCAAGTCATCTAGGAAATACATAGCTGCACATATTTTAATCGATAGTGAAAATTGTCACACTACACCAAATGTCTCACGCGATGCTTGATTGGACCATTGTATCATAATTCTTTACCTATAACTATAACTTGTATTCCATATTACCCTCTCTTCATAAATGTGAATAGAGACGCTTGTCCACAACTTGTAAATAGGGACACACAAGTAGCCACAGTTAGTTAGTCGGATTGGGCCTTACTACTGTACACCACTTCATGAATAAGGGAAAACCCTACCATGCACAAATGTAACATGGCCATCCACTTGAGATATCTAAGGAGGTCCGAATCTTACTAGGAGCCTTATTGAACCAAATGCTAATGGAACAGTAACTCCAATCTCTAAGCTAGCGACGAATCCAAAAATTGGATATTCTCCTCCTATGGTCTTCCAACCTTCTCTAGAACTTGGCTGAATTGGCCGTATCAATGTCAATGGTCATGTATCACGTATCATTGCATGAAGCTCTTGCGACTTTTTCATCGATAATTAAGTCATCCATTACAGTGAAATTCATTTTTCAATCAACGCTTGTATGGATGTTAGGTGCTACTGATAATGTACCCATATTCAACAATAAACCTTTGGTTCAAAAAGGCATAACATTTTACAGGAACGCAAATACATTTTACAGATCATTGAGTGCCAAAATCTTTTTGTCGTATATTTACAGTTTATAATAATGATTTACATAACTGACAATTCTGTAAATTTCTTATTTTCAGCATACCTCGCGGATGAATCCATTCAAAAAATGATTAGTACAGTTTCCGTCCTCAAAACCAATCTTTGCTATATAGGGTTTCTGTCCTAGGACAAAAAAAGGGCAATTGCTTAGAGTCTCTAAGCTGGGATTCTGAATATAAAATGCCAAAAATGAAATATTTTTTTTGTAAGCTCTCCTTTTTTATGCCCCTTATCAATATTTGAGATATCATATTCCATTTCCCTCTCCAAGTAATTTTTAATAGTTCTTTGTTATTTAGCTTTACATTTGGACCCCAAAAAGTCATTTAAAAAAATAAATTGTCCAATATTAATTAAATATCAGTTGTCTGTAAACTGGGTGCCTTTTGATGACTTAATTTAATTAAATAATTGTTGCCTTACCACATCCCAATTAGTCTACAGGAATTAAGAAAAGTTAAGGGTCTCTGCCAATTGATCATGTCTGCAAAGGGAACATTACAGCCACAAATTGATGTAAATTTGAGATCTGTACTACAATGAAGGGGGTCAATTAGATCAAGTGCAACATTGCACCATTAGCCATTTGTAGACAAGACGTCCATTTTCCATCTTATATCGAAGTAGTGTAGAAAATATTATAGATACCAGCATCACAAATGAAGAAAATCATAAATTTCCGAAAAGAAGTTTATACCTCTAGAATGGGAAAAAAAATGAGAGAATCATCTGTACATTAAATGTTAAAGAGAGAGAGAGAGTGAGAGTGAGAGAGAGAGAGAGAGACTTCATCTGCATTACGAGCGGTTGATTCTAGAGAGATTTTATGCATAACTTTAATCTGCATTATGAGTTAGCTAGTGATTCTACAGCCAAAAGGGCTTCCATCTAGGCATCCTATACAGCAAGAGACTCAACCCCAATACCCCTCGTGCCACTAAACAACGGATTGTACAAACCTCAAATTAGAAAAATTAAAAAGCATTAAACTGGTAGTAAAAAAGAAAATATTTGATGCGTTTGGTGCCAGAAAACAAAAGGTATATTTCTTTGCTATATCTCAGCTTACTTCTGTTTACATTCATATAATGTCATTAATGTTTACAAATGCAAAAAAAAATCGCAGAAACTGCTGAAGTGAATGCCATCTCTCATTGTGTTAAACTCTGCCCTTCGTGATAAACTTGCATCATAGATTTTGAACATTCACTTAAATTCAGGCAATATCTCATCTTCATAATTATAATCCTCCTGCAGCACACTGACAAATTCTTGGGAATTTTGTATTTTATTTTTTACCACTGGACCCCATCTTCTCCCGGAGATAGTAAAGTTTTGCCCTTCGCACTCTTTTCTTGTCCAAAACTTTTATTTGTTTGATATTTGGTGAATAGCTGTGACATCAACAAATAGAATCAAGGACAAGACTTCTATAATGTTAGAGCAGATTGTTGAGGGAAGAATTTAAAGAAGAAAATAAAGAAAACAGCTTTAATCTTCTCAACAGAAACCCAGATCCATAAATATCACAAAATATACACAATTTATCAATATTTTAGTTGACATTGGAGTAAAGAAGAAAGACAATGCTTTTAACATAAACAGTAAAACTCTTATAATCTGAAATCAGGTGCAATCTACACACTAAAAATGAATTCTAATGGTGCCATGTGTATGTAGGCATCAGTTCTTTGGAATAGCATGTATGAAAACCTTAATTACATCTCCGATACAGGAATTTTCTACAAGACGTCCTGACATTAGAGGAGGCAGATTCTTTGCAAGTCATGACAACATAAAATGATCCAAAATGAATCGCCTAGAGGTGTAAACGTTATAACATTTTTTCTACAGACAAAGGACTGTTTTAGCAACTTAACCAGTTTTAGAAAAAAAAACTAGTACATCTGCTGAGCAGAGATAAATATGGGGTTCAAAAGCTCCAAAGAGAGCAAATCTTTTCTGTTTTACTCAGCCGTAAATTAAGAAAAGTGAAAAAGAAAGTGCTGTTGAAATGGATATGACCTTACTTGATATGAAACCAGTTTTAAAGATGAGCATTACTTCCATGATTCTTGGAAATGATAAATAGAATTATTAACAGAAACATAGACTTTGTCTTTTAGCGTTCAACATAGGCAAATTGACATTTCCTTCGCTTCGATTCACAGAATATTATACCAGCCTTCACTGAAAATCAGTTTAGTCGCATTCAAAGAAATGGTAATGTGGTAGCAAACTCCTAGCTAAAATTGGTTCACCTTTGCCACATGGATAAGCAGCCTAGATAATGTTCCAAAAAACTTCTCGCCAATCCAATTCTAATAATATGTATTGTGTTTAATAATGCCTAGCACAGTCCTAAATGTCAATTGAGAAGAGCTTTGATACTTCTCAAATCTAAAAAATACAGGCCAGTTTTAATATCACACTGATTTGTCACTTATTCTGAAATTCAATGATTCAAGATGTTTTCAAGACTTTGTCAATTCGTCATTGTGGTTAATGGCGCTGCTTCATAATTTCTACAGAATCATTTCTTTTTTCTTATATCTGTTCTCTCAAACAACAGACATTAATATCTTTTTGGCAAGGCCCAATTCTGCACCATATTCCATAAACCCTAAGAAGTCTAGTTCGTCCAGACTGGACGCCAGACCAGACCAAGTTCGAACTAGTCCGGGTCCGGTCCGTCTGTGGGTCCGGACAGGGTCCGATCCACGACGAGCAAGTTCTAACCAGCCAACAGGCCATTCGGACCCGGGCAGACCAGCCGGAAAATTGCGAACCGTGGTCGAACTTGCGCCCACGGACGGAGTTTAAGTGATTTTATTTTTGCAAATTTTATAATTTTTTTGACATCCACAACCCTAAAAAGTGGATTGAAAGGCTTATGTTGACTTCTCATTCTCATTTGTGGTGTGCAAATAGCTTATTTTATCTTAAGCAAGAGCAAATAGGTGGTTGAGCAAGAGTTAGGTTGTGCAAGGAGGAGTTGGAAGATTGATTTGTGGACCTTCTTCAAGTGTTTGTGCCTCATTTCTACACCTTTGCAAGCTTACAATGAGTGGAAGACGTAAGTTCTTGTTCCATTTGCTTTTTGTTTTTGTTTAAGCATTTTTTTTTTCATTTCTCTTTCATTGTCCATAAGATCTACCAATTTTTTCCAGAATTTTTCAATCTCTTGTTTTTATATTGAATATGTATAAAACTTCTTGCCATAGGAAAAGGAACTACAATGACATTTACCTCTTCCTCAGCAGGCAATATTGAACAAAGAGTAGAACCCCCTTCTGATTCTCCTTTGTGGAAGTATGTTGATATTGTAAGACCCCTTCCAGAGGTGGTGCATTCCGTTGGAAATGTCGGGGTTGTGATGTAGAAAGGAATAGTTCATATTTTCATGTGGTAGGCCATCTGTGTGGATACCTGGAAGAGGAGTCAAGAAATGCCCTAGAAAAAAAAGTGCACCTATACCAAATGCAACAATATCAAAATATATTGCAAAGCATGAGGCAGCAAAAGAGAGAGAAGAACGTAGTAGACAAATTACAGCTGTTAAATTTTGATCAAATTTAAATGCTAGAGAAATTTATTCTTTACTTTACTTGTTTTGCAGATGAATATATAATCTCAATGACTGGTTTGATCCTCAATTCGATGTTCTCCAAATTGCTGTTTTATGTTCACAATAATATTTAAGATAAGTTGGGGATGTCCCCACAACGCAACGGATGTTGCGATCCCTATTGATAGGGAGGTCTAGTGTTCGATTCTCTGCAGGTTTGGTTCGTTTGTGCACAATGTTCGATGGTTGTCGCTGCTGTTCACGGGAGTGTTGACCAGCTTTGATGTTTGACCGGATTCTTGGACTAAGCGTCGGTGTTGGTGGATGACTCTACGCTCTCTCTCTCTTCGATCGGTTCCTGCGAAAGGCCCAGGCTCGTGTGGATGCGGGAGACATAAGGTTGGCGGCAGGGGAGGTATAAGGATGTTTGACTGTCGTGGGAGACAAAAGGGTCAATTGGTGGGTCAATTGGTATTGTTTGGAGCCACTCATCATCGGGAGGCATAAGGTGATCCGAGGCATAAGGTGATAGACGATTGGAGAGATAAGGTGGTTTGTCGATGGAGGTGGTCTTCGCGCAGGGGAGTTATAAGGTGGGCGCGTTACTACCAATGGTGGCGGCTGCTGAACTAGGAGTTATAAGGAGAATATGGAGCGACAAGGAGGGGAGTCGTAAGGATTCAATGAATGCTACAACATGAGTCAAATATGAGAGGCAATAAGGCCTCGGACTTAGACATTGAGATGCAATCACCTTGGGGATGGGGTCCCCCTACTGTGACCCCACTGGTTCAAAGCTCCAGTCAAAAGCAATATTACCGATCAAAAAAAATATATTTAAGATAAGTTCCTTGATATCAATCTCCAATGATAATGATATTATTATCGATGAGTAACTCGATATTAATCTGCAATAATAATGATATTGATATTTATCTATAACTTGATATCAATCTGCAATAATAATGATATTGATCTCAATAATTGTATGTCGCTGACATCAGGATAAATGGATGGTTGCAATCTTAATCTGCTTTGCACTTTTATCGATCTTGTACATTGCTAAGAATAGGAATGGCTATCATTAAATACAATGCTGATGATCCATGTCTTACGTAGAGACATGTCTCTACGAAAGGCATGCCATGCCTTACTCGTATCATTAGTAACCAATATGTTAGCCATTCGTTTATCTTCACTTAGCGATAATACAAACACAATATGAATGATTATATCTGCTCTCATATATATCTTAATATGTCGATATGAATATCAAACCACTTCAAATGATTACTAATTTCCATATGATCGATAATGTATATATATATATATTTAATGATAAGACTATTATTAAATATATATACATAATCGAATATTAATCATTTGTTATGCATAGATCAATTATAACAACTATAGAATAGAATAAAGGATAGATATCAAATGTTTAAGATCTATAGCCATTTGATTTCATCGGTTAAAATAATCCGATCGAAGCTACAAAACTCCAACACTCCCTCTTAGCTAGGGAGGAGTATTTCTATCGAATATGAAAACACAATAATCCTATTTATTGTGAAAGAGAAAAGATATCACCTCACCATGATATTAGGGGTAATGGTAAGTCCAAGAATATCAAGTCACGTGATATTCACCATACTTGCAATGTAATATCACTATGGTATGTGCACTGGTATCAAGTCACATGATACCTACCATAGGAATATCTGATCATGGCATATCCACGGATATTAAGTCACATAACATTCACCATGAATATCTCAGTAATATTATTCATCATGGTTCATCCATAGATATCAAGTCTCATGATATCCACCATTCAATAGATATTACTTACGAGATAAAGGGATTATTGTAAGATCGTCACCTTACAACAATAACCCAATAATATAAGTGCTCATCATTAAAGATCGCCACCTTCCAATGATGTTCACAGAGGCCCATAAAGTCATGGAGTCACACACATGACAATGAAAGAGTTTACACATTAAACATCTTTAGAATATATTAGTACAATAAATTATCATTGCAAAGACTCAATCTCATACAAGATTACATTTTTTACTATACCAAGCTTACCTCAAAAGTATTCAACCTTTGTCTTTGAAAGAGGCTTGGTGACAATGTCTGTTGTTTGTTCACTTGTACTAACATATCTCAATTGTATAGCATTTCTCTCTACCATGTCTCTAACATAATGGTAGGGAATTTCTATATGCTTAGATCTGTCATGGAACACAGGATTTACTGAAAGTTTTATACAACTCTAATTGTCACAGTGAATGATAGTAGGATCCAAAGGCTGTCCAAACAGTCCTACAAGAAGTTTCCTCAACCAATCAGCTTCTCGAGCTCCCATGGATGTTGCTATATACTGGGCTTCTGTGGAGCTTTGTGCAACTGAAGATTGCTTCCTACTGAACCAGGAGATCATAGTTGATCCTAAGCTAAAACAACACCCTGATGTGCTTTTTCAATCCACCACACTTCCTGCCCAATCTGAATCTGTATATCCATGTAGTCTCAAATCTACATTATTATATTCAAGACCGTATCCAATTGTGCCACGCAAGTACCTTAGAATGTGTTTTGCTGCTACAAGATGTAACTGTCTAGGCTCACACATAAACTGACTAAGAGTATTTATTGCATAGCAAATGTTAGGTCTAGTGTTGACCAAGTACATCAAGGACCCAATAATTTGCCGGTAGAGAGTAGGATTTGTCAAGTCTGAGTTTGTTGTAACTACTTTTAACTTATGTAAGTTTGTTTCCATGGGAGTTGTCATGGGTTTACAATCCATCATTCTAAACCTATTCAGAATGTCTATAGTGTACTTTCCTTGATTTAGGGTGATTCCATTTGCCTGTTGCCATACTTCTAATCCAAGGAAATAGTGTAAAGGCCCCAAATCCTTCATGTCAAACTCAAATGCAAGATCTTGTTTTACATTTAGTAATAAGATGATCTTCTCCTGTAATTAATAACTCATCAACATAAAGAATGACAATTAACATATCACCATTAGTTATTTTGAAGTATAGATTTGGATCTGCATCATTCTTGGAGAAACCCAAGCCTAAGAGTAATGATCTATCCTCTCATACCAGGCTCGAGGAGCCTGTTTAAGTCCATATAGTGCCTTCCTCAATTTGCAAACATGAGAATCATTTCTATGTAATACAAATCCCTCAGGTTGCTCTAAGTATACTTCCTCTACTATTATGCCATTAAGAAACACAGTCTTTGGATCAATTTGGTGAATCTTCCATCCTTTTGATGCAGCAATAGCGATCACGGCCTTGACAGAAGTATATCACGCAACTGGAGCAAATGTTTCTTCATAATCAATTTCCTCCTTTTGAAAAAATCCTCTGTCAACAAACCTGGCTTTATATTTCTCAATACTGCAATCTGAAGCATGTTTGATTTTGAAGAGCCATTTAGATGAAACCACTGATTTGTCTTTTGGTCTAGGCACAATATCCCAAACATCATTTTTCAGAATGGATTGATATTCTTCTATCATGGCATCTTTCCAAACTTGATGTTTGAGAGCTTCCTCAACACTAGAAGGTTCTGATTTGATAATTTCACTCATGAGGCAACATAACTGGAGTACCTATTAGGTCTTTTACTCTCCCTAAAGATTCCTTTTGGTGTTGCATAATTTTTTGCCTCTTAATTCATTTTTCTTGCCCATAGAGGTTTTTTCATGTTCACAGTAGTGTCTCTAGACTCATTAGGAGGATCCATAGGTTCGTCTTGATTTCCATCTTCCATAAGTTCATGAGTCTCCCTCTCAATCTCAGAAGGAAGATTTTCTTCCATATTTTGTGGAGGTTCTTGATCTTCACTATCTATTTCATGAATGTTTTTGGATCTTTTGAATGCAATATCTTCTTCAAAAATTACATCCTTGCTTAGCTCAATTGATTTTTGTCCAGGGATATAAATCCTATAAGCTTTAGATGTTTCACTGTATCCAACAAATATTCCCTTTTTGCCTAAGGGTTCTAGTTTGGATCTCTTTTCTTTGGGTATATGAATGTAAACAGGACAACCAAAAATTCTCAAGTGGCCTATATCAGGTTTTATCCCCGTAAACGCTTCTTCAGGGGTTTTGTTGTCCAAAAGGGAGTGAGGACATCTATTTTGAATGTAGACAACAGTACTAGAGGCTTCAGCCTAGAAAGAGGTATGAAGGTTTTGATCATGTATCATGGCTTTCGCTGCTTCTACAATTGTCTTATTTTTCCTTTCCGCTACTCCATTTTGTTGAAGATTGTAAGGAACAATAAACTCCCTCTTAATCCCAACATTAGTACAAAATGTTTTGAAGTTATCAGAGATGTATTCCCCCCCATTATCTGATCTTGAGGTTTTGATTCTCTTATTTGACATATTTTCTACTAGAGCCTTGAATTCCTTAAATCTCATAAGGACTTCATCAGACCCTTTACATTTCAAAAATTATATCCATGTTTTCTTAGAGTAGTCATCTACAAAAATAACATAGTACAAAAATCCTCCTCAGGAGGTTACTGTCATAGGTCCACATAAATCTGAATGAATGAGTTCTAATACATGTTTAGACCTATTTTCACTACTATGAAAAGTGCCTTTAGTGTAGTGCAAAGTTTATATAAGCACCCATGTCTAACTCCTATGGTATGTGCTTTCTTGATATTTGAGTTCTTGGGCCATGCTAGGACTTTTCCATCCATGAAGGTGATTCGATATCCTTTGTCTTCAAGGGCTGATATGGAAACCAAGTTCCGCTTGATTCCTGGCACATATAACACACCTGTCAGCTGAAGTGAAATGCCTGAACTTAAGTGTATAGTACAAGTTTTGATCCCTTTGACTAGATAGTTAGAATCATGTCCAATGGTGACTTCCTCATCTGAATTTTCCACCAGGCTATCTAGGTGCTCTCTGAACCCTATGATGTGATGAGATGCCCCACTATCAATTACCCAAGTGTTAAGACTGGTTGATACCAGACTTGACAGGGCCGAATAGAATACGAGTCTTTGTTAGTCCTTTTTTGCACTTGCCATACTAACTTTAGCAATGGAGGCTTGAGGTTTAGGTCTGTCTGGACATTTCATTGCATAGTGACCATATTTGTCACATCTATAACATTGTACTTTAGTCATGTCCCTCCTATTGAATGACCGTTTTCGATTTGACTCCTTGCTTTGCTTCTTCTTGAAGTTTCCTTTCTTGCCCTTCTTGTGAGAATGAGATTTTAATACTTGAATCTCTTCATTAGAGGAGTTTTGACCAATCCCCCTTGTTACTAGCCTTGACACTTCTTGAATGCAATCCGTCTTTAAGCGATCAAACTTGGGGAGTTTAGATCGTGTACTTGTCCCTTGAACGAATGACTCCCAAGAAGTTGGAATTCCATTAAGAACCAATAGAGTTAATTCTTTGCTATCAATTATGTGACATATGATGGATAATTGATCTCATAATTCCGTTATTCTCATGAAGTAAGATGTAATAGATTCACTTTTGTTCATCTTTACATGACGAAGTTGTCGTTTCAGCGTGAGAGCTCTGCTCGTGTTGTTTATCTCATACATGCTTTCTAAGGATTTGAACATGTGATATGTTGTGTCAAATTTTGAGATAATTGGAACAATGTGATCTCTAACTGCATCTACTAACATCTTCATAGCTTTATTGTTGTTTTTGCTCCATTGAAGTTTCTCATTTTCTTCGTCTGGTTCAGGTACGACTCCCTTTACAAATGAGTCCAATTCATTCCCTTTTAAGGTAAGCATAATCCTAAACTTCCATGATACGAAGTTGGAGGCTCCTTCCAATCGGTCCTCAAATCTAATACCATTCACCATTTTTCTGGATAGAAGGAATTCTTATAATTGAATGATAGATGATAATTTCTCTTATAAATCTGATCGGATCTTTTTCTTATGCCGACTTTGATACCATGTTAAATTTTGATCAAATTTAAATGTTAGAGAAATTTATTCTTTACTTGTTTTGCAGATGAATATATAATGTCAATGACTGGTTTGATCCTCAATTCGATGTTCTTCAAATTGTTGTTTTATGTTCACAATAATATTTAAGATAAGTTCCTTGATATCAATCTCCAATGATAATGATATTATTATCGATGAGTAACTCTATATTAATCTTCAATAATAATGATATTGACATTGATCTATAACTTGATATCAATCTGCAATAATAATGATATTGATATTGATCTCAATAATTGTATGTCGCTGAAGTCAGGATAAACGGATGGCTGCAATCTTAATCTGCTTTGCACTTTTATCAATCTTGTTCATTGCTAAGAATAGGAATGGCAATCATTAAATGCAATGTTGATGAGCCATGTCTTACGTAGAGACATGGCTCTATGTGGAACCTTCCACATAGAGACATGTCTCTACGAAAGGCATGCCATGCCTTAATTGTATCATTAGTAACCAATATGATAGCCATTCGTTTATCTTCACTTAGTGATAATACAAACACAATATGAATGATTATATCTGCTGTTATATATATCTTAATATGTCGATATGAATATCGAACCACTTCAAATGATTATTAATTTCCATATGATCGATAATGTATATATATATTTAATGATAAGACTATTATTAAATATATATACATAATCGAATATTAATCATATGTTATGCATAGATCAATTATGACAACTATAGAATAGAATAAAGGATAGATATCAAATGTTTAAGATATATAGTCATTTGATTTCATCGGTTAAAATAATCCGACCGAAGCTACAAAACTCCAACAACAGCCACTGGCAGTAAAAGTAGAAAAAAAGCAAAGGGAATGCAACCCCCCTCTACAAATGTTGTGATAGAAGATCACCTGTTTTATACTACCTCAGCTGGCCTTGATACTGAAAGTGAAGCACCCCTTACACACAAAAGAAAGGGACCAGTAGAAACTACATTTCAAAATCAGAGTCAAAAAATTGCCGACATTGATGTGCCAAGACGCTTGTATGCAAATGGGCCGCCTTTTAGTGTTGTTCGCTCTCCATATTGGAATAAGATGTTGAAAAGTGCCAATGAAGCTCCAAGAGGGTATAAGGGCCCCGATTATGAGAGAGTACGGACCACCTTGTTGGATCAAGAGGTCAAGGGGATTGATGATCAATTGAAGCCCATAAGGGATTTATGGATTGAGACAGGGGTATCAATTGTTTCAGATGGGTGGAAAGATGCTAGAAAACGTCCCTTGATCAATGTCCCGACGGTGTCCCCTAAAGGAGCAATGTTTTTGAAATCCGTGGATTGTGAGGGGCAAGTAAAAGATGGGCCATTTATTGCTAATATTCTCATCTCTATCATTGAACAAGTGGGTGCTAGAAACATTGTCCAAGTCATAACGGACAACGCAAAGAATTGTAGAGCTGCTGGTTTGTTGGTTTAAGAGTGATATCGGCATATCTTTTGGACACCTTGTACGGTCCATTCCCTGAATCTTATGTTAAAAAAGATTGGGAACAAAATTAGGTGGATCAAAGAGGTGTATGCAGAGGCTGAGGACATCTAGATGTTCGTCATAAACCACCACATGACTCGGGGAATATTTAGAATGTTCTCACGTTTGGAACTACTGAAGGTAAGCGAACTTGAAGTCAAGTTAGTAATTTAATTTATTTTTTAAATTAGCATCTTACAATTTCTGATTTTCATATTTTGATTGTGTAATGTGTATTTTGTTTTCAAGTATGTATCTAACAATTGTATTTTTTTGCTCTAATTTATGTTACAGGTTGCTAAGACTCGTTTCACATCAAATTTAATCGTCTTGAGACGACTTGTGCAAGTGAAAGAGGCACTTTGCAATATGGTAATCAGCAACAATTGGGCTATATGTAGGCAAAGCAACAGTGAGAGGGCAACCAAAATAAAGCAAAAAATATTGGATGACTCATGGTGGGAACGTGTGGAATATCTCATTAAGTTCACCAAGCCCATTATGAGCATGCTTAGGTACACTGACATAGATAGGCCTTGCCTTGGAGAGATCAATGATGGCATAGACTCAATGCTTGAGAAGATCAAGCAAATTGTAAATGAAAAAGAGCAAGATCCCCAAGAGACCTTCAAACAATTGCAAGCAATTGTTGTAGAACGATGGAACAAAATGATCACTCCTCTACATTTGCTTAACTATGCATCAACGCCCAAATACTATAGCACCCAATTTATTGATCAACCAGGAAGGTTGCCACCCTATAGAGATGTAGAAGTGTCTAATGGGTACAAGGCAGCATTTGAAAGACTCTTTCCTGATGACGATATGCGAGATGTGATTACGGATGAGTTCATAGAGTTTGTGAATGCAAGAGGTCTAAGCAATGATGCTCTTCGTCATCGGTTTAGGAAGGATGCTCGTAGTTGGTGGTACCTCCATGGCCAACGATTCCAAATGTTGCAGCCCCTTGCAATCAAAATTATATCACAAGTAAGTTTTATTTTTAAAACAATAGTTTACTTTATCTTCATGACTAGCAAGTAATTTTTATTTTATAAGATTAATAATTTTATTTTAATTGTTTACTTGGTATTTGTGCATTACAACTTGTGTCTCGTCTCACACAAGAGTAAAGAATACAATGAAGGGGAGACGAAGAGGTGGGATATAAATGCAGAGCTTGCGGACTTGGATGCTTCCACTTCTCGGCTTGCACTTGATAAACGTGAAGATTTTGACAACAATACTATTATTGGTGCAATCACATTGGCCTTAGCTCTATTTGTGACTCAACTAATGCCAATGAAGTAGAAGATGATGATGATGATGAAGAAGAAGAAGAAGAATAGAATATCAATAAATTTTTAATCCATTAGTTGAACTTCAAACAATGATACTTGAACTGATGTTGTGATTTAATTTTAATGTTTTGAATCTTTGATGTTGAACTTGAAGTATATGATGGTATGATCATGATTCATGATGCTATGATTACAAGTGTTTTTGTTGTTTAAATTTTTTTATGATACTTTGTGACATTCTAATCTTAATTCATGCTTCTAGACTGCATATATATATATATATATATATATATATATAATTTTAACATGTTTTTGTACTAACGAACCCAAACCCAAACCCCTTTTCAAAATTTTGCCATACCGGCAAACCATTCCTTTGTACTCGAACTTGAACCCAAACCCGAACTGGCATCCTAGAATGTAACAGCTGCCTCCTTGTGTTCCTTGCTGGAGACCTTTCGGTTCTTGGGGAAGTCTATTTGATACAAGCCCAGGGAAGTAAAAAGTGACTTCGAACGGCATACCTTGCGGTTGCATCAGATTGTGTGGTCTCGTCTATGTGAATTGTTCTCTGATTATTTTGTATGTCTGATATGTATGTTTCAGAAGTTTGATATACAGGAGATATAGCCTTATTGATATTGTGTATTCGATATGTATATGATCAACATATTTCGTAAAGACATTTTTCAAAGTTAGAAGTATCTGTGAGATACTTGTGATTTTTTATTATCCTGTGTTGTATAGACAAAGTGAACAATCTGTGAATAAGATGGATAAGACTTATTGATTGGATGTTAGTATCTTCAATCATAAGCAAGAGATCTTTGTATTCGTTTTTGAGAACTCAATAAAGGATCAATATTTTGTGGGTTGGGTTTTTCACCCTCAAGTGGAGGGTTTTCCTAGGATAAGTTTATGTGCTCCTGTTCATTTTGTGTTATTGAGTTTCAGTTCATTGCTTATTTATGCTTTATGGTTCAAATTTTAACATTTTCTCCTATTGCAAAAATGGCATCCATTAGATATTTTCTTTCTATTGTTGTTTCTTATGATTTAGAGGTTGAGCAAATGGATGTGAAACATGCTTTCCTTCATGGTGATTTGAAGGAGGATATTTAATGACATAGCCAGAGCACTACATGGTAAACACTAAAAGTAATTTGGTTTGTAAATTTAAGAAATCTTAGTATGGCCCCAAGTAGAGTCCTAGAATGTGTTATCAGAAATTTGATAAATATGTGTTGACTTTGGGATTTGGGTGTTCTAAATTAGATTATTGTGTTTATTATAAATCCAATGGTGATCATTTCCTATACATTGCATTATATCTTGATATGTTATTCACTGGTAAAGGGAAGGGTATAATTTCAAAACTTAAATCCCAGCTTGCTGTTAAATATGAAATGAAAGATCTTGGTGTTGTAAACACATTCTTAAGATGGAAATTAGAAGAGATAGATTGAACAAAAAGTATGGCTAAACCAAAGTAAGTCTGTGAATTTAGTTTTAGAGAGGTTTCACATGCAAGATTGTAGACAATAATGTGTTCCTTTTACAGTTGGAACAAAGTTATCTGCTTCAAATTGTACTACATCCTCATGGAGATGGAAGGCATGAGTAGAGTACCTTACCAGAGTGCAGTTGGAAGTTTGAAGTATGTTATTGTCTACCCTAGACTAGACATTGCCCAAGCAGTTGGATTTCTTTTCAGATATTTGCCTAATCCTGGTAGAGTTCATTGTGATGCAGTTAAAAGAGTGTTCAGATATTTGAAGGGTACATTAGAGTATTCTTTGTGTTATCATGGTAATTTGATAAGAGACGAGATTTCCCTTGATATTCATGGTTATGTGGATTCAGACTAGATAGGTGATATTGATAGTTGAAGTGTTAAGTTTTAGGATAGCTGCAAATGTAATAGAACTCTATTTTGTATATGTTTTCCAAATGCAACAATCTCTCTTTCATTTACATTGAGAATGAGGATAGGAGATATGGGACATGTCTATTCATTATTATTTATAAGAAAGGACATACCTCTTTCCATTAATTATAATTTAATCAATCTTATAATGTTTCATCAATCAATTATTAACTAGGAATAATAAATTAATAATTTAATATTAAATATTAAATTTCATATGATTAATAATAATATAACATATATATTATATTATTATTAATCAACATATATTATATGTATTCTAATGATCATATGACTGAAGCTACAAACATTAACACTCCCTCTTAGCTAGGGAGGATGATCAAACAAAATGTGTAGCGGTCTCCTGTCTCAACACTTATGACCCTTACCATATCTACACAAAACATCAGCACTCCCTCTTAGTTAGGGAAGATAAAATTAATCAAAATACGATTAACAAAAGATCCATTACTTTTAAGAGAGAAGATATCACCTCATCGTGATATCAAGAGATATGGTCTAACCAAGAATATCAAGTCTCGTGATATTCACCATAACTCAAAAGTATTTATAAATATCATCTCATGATATTGGGAGTATTTGTCACAGAATATCAAGTCGCATGATATTCTCCAAATACTCAGAGTAATGGCCTACCAACATCAAGTC
>MU226945.1:1319373-1361765 GCA_018584345.1 Thuja plicata
GAGAGAGAGAGAGAGAGAGAGAGAGAGAGAGAGAGAGAGAAGGTAAAAAGGAGGAAAAAACACAAGAAATCAAAACAAAAATAAGAAACCAAAACTACACAATAAATAAAAATAAACATAAAAAACGAACAACGGAAAAAAGAATAACTAACCCATAAAAATAAGATTAAAAACTAAAATATTGTTTTATTTACTTGTATCTCTCTCTCTCTCTCTCTAGCCTCCCAAGTCTTATTGTGGTAAAAATCTTGATGTTATTAACAAGGATAAAAAGATCCATATATACAAATGAATAAACGATGTTTCCTTAGGAAACAATCGCAAAGAATAGAAACATTCTATTCTAACTACTGAAGACTAAATATTAGAAAGATTCTAATACTTAAATATATTTACAACAGATAAAAGATAACCATTAATAGAATATAAGCATTATTTTAATACCCTCCCTTAATGGTTAATCTATCCACTACACCAAGTTGTCTTGTGAATTTGTCAAACTTGTCTGGACCAAAGGGCTTGGTGAGAATGTCTGCAGTCTGATCCATTTTAGGAACATATTGCAAATGAATTGTCCTGTCTTCAACCAATTGTCGAATGTAGTGACAATGAACATCTACATGCTTGGTTCTTTCATGGAAGACTGGATTCCGTGCTAACTTGATAACGCATTCATTATCAACAAACAAAGTGGTTGGGCCTGCTGGTGACATTTGCATATCCCCAAGCATCCGACGAAGCCAAACAGCTTCACAACCTACCTTAACTGTCCCTCTGTATTCGGCCTCTGTAGAGGAGAGAGAAACAGTCTGCTGCTTCTTAGTGGTCAATGTGATGGCACCGAATCCCAAACTAAACACATATCCAGAAGTTGACTTTTAATCGTCAACAGAGCTAGACCAATCTGAATATGTGAAACCACTGAGTCTAGGAGTAGGGCTCCGAGAGTAGAGAATCCCATAATCAGGAGTGCCCTTCACATAACGAAGCACACGCTTTGCAGCCATCCAATGATCAGCCTTGGGAGCCGTCATAAATCGTGAAATGTAGCTGACGACAAAGCTCATATCAAGTCTAGTAGTAGAGAGATAGATGAGACTGTCGACTAGTTCCCTGTATGTAGTATCATCAACTGGAGGAGAATCAGACTTGGCTGACAACTTCAAACATTTCTCCATAGGTGTAGATGCAGGCTTGCAATCCTGCATTCGAAACTTGTCTAACAGAGCCCTCGCATATTTGGACTGAGAAATGAATACACCAGAAGACTGCTGCCAAACCTCAACACCAAGACAATAATGCATGAGGCCAATGTTAGTCATATCAAAAGACTGGCATAAATTCTATTTGATTCCCTGAATCAAAGATGTCGAACTGCTAACGATGATCAGATCATCGACATAAATGACCAGAAGGATGATGTCACTGTCAGTAGCTTTGATGTACAAATTTGAGTCTGAAGAACTCCTCTGGAAGCCTTGATCACTGAGGTACTTATCAATTTTCATGTACCATGCCCTGGGGGCTTGCTTCAAACCATAGAGAGCTTTCACTAGTCTGAGAACCTGGTGTTCTTTACCAGCAACCTTGAATCCGGGAGGTTGCATCATGTAGACCTCTTCCTGTAGGTCACCATTCAAGAAAGCACTCTTGACGCCCATCTGATGGACCTGCCAGCCAAACTAAGTTACCATGGCTAGAACTAATCTGATAGTGCTCATCTTTGTTGTAGGAGCAAAAGTCTCCTCATAATGGTTAATCTATCCACTACACCAAGTTGTCCTGTGAATTTGGCAAACTTGTCTGGACCAAAGGGCTTGGTGAGAATGTCTGCAATCTGATCCATTTTAGGAACATACTACAAATGAATTGTCATGTCTTCAACCAATTGTCGAATGTAGTGACAGTGAACATCTACATGCTTGGTTCTTTCATGGAAGACTAGATTCTGTGCTAACTTGATAACGCATTCGTTATCAACAAACAAAGTGGTCGGGCCTGCTGGTGACATTTGCATATCCCAAAGCATCCGACAAAGCCAAACAGCTTCACAACCTGCCTTAATTATCCCTCTGTATTCGGCCTCTGTAGAGGAGAGAGAAACGATCTGTTGCTTCTTAGTGGTCAATGTGATGGCACCGAATCCCAAACTAAACACATACCCAGAAGTTGACTTTTTATCGTCAACAGAGCTTGCCCAATCTAAATCTGTGAAACCAATGAGTCTAGGAGTATGGCTCTGAGAGTAGAGAATCCCATAATCAGGAGTGCCCTTCACATAACGAAGCACAGGCTTTGCAGCCATCCAATGATCAGCCTTGGGAGCCGTCATAAATCGTGAAATGTAGCTGACGGCGAAGCTCATATCAAGTCTAGTAGTAGAGAGATAGATGAGATTGTCGACTAGTTGTCTGTATGTAGTATCATCAACTGGAGGAGAATCAGACTTGGCTGACAACTTCAGACCTTTCTCCATAGGTGTAGATGCAGGCTTGCAATCCTACATTCGAAACTTGTCTAACAGAGCCCTTGCATATTTGGACTGAGAAATGAATATACCAAAAGACTGCTGCCAAACCTCAACACCGAGGCAATAATGCATGAGGCCAAGGTCAGTCATATCAAAAGACTGACAAAAATTCTGTTTGATTCCCTGAATCAAAGATGTCGAACTGCCAATGATGATCAGATCATTGACATAAATGACCAGAAGTATGATGTCACTGTTAGTAGTCTTGATGTACAAATTTGAGTCTTAAGAACTCCTCTGGAAGCCTTGATCACTGAGGTACTTATCAATTTTCATGTACCATGCCCTGGGGGCTTGCTTCAAACCATAGAGAGCTTTCACTAGTCTGAGAACCTGGTGTTCTTTACCAGCAACCTTGAAACCGGGAGGTTGCGTCATGTAGACCTCTTCCTGTAGATCACCATTCAAGAAAGCACTCTTGACGTCCATCTAATGGACCTGCCAGTCAAACTGAGTTGCCATGGCTAGAACTAATCTGATAGTGCTCATCTATGTTGTAGGAGCAAAAGTCTCCTCATAATCAATGCCCTGACGCTGAGAGAAACCTTTCGCAACTAAACGAGCTTTGTACTTATCCAAAGTACCATCAAACTTGTACTTAATTTTGTAGACCCATTTGCAGCCAATGGGTCTCTTCCCTGGTGGAAGATTAGAAAGGACCCAGGTGTGATTCTTCAGCAAGCTCTGGTGTTCAGAATTAATGACTTGTTCCAACTCTGGAAGTCTTTTAGCCTCTGAGTATGTTTGAGGTTCAAATACACTGTGAATGTTGGCCATGAGAGCAATATTGACAATCTTTGTAGGTTTGCTCTTCTTTCGAGCAATTCTCCCCTCGATGAGCTCTTCATCACGAACATCAGCAAGTGTCCTAGCCTACCATTTAGGCCGAAGAGGAGGACCAACATTATTATCAGGCAATGCTCTATGATCAGGTTCCTCGTCAGAAGAATCTGCATCAAAATCAAGAGAACCATCTGCATATCTGGGTGATCTTGGAGGAGAGGCAAGAGGTGTCTGTACAGGAATCACAGGTAGTACTGGAGCTGCTTGAGCTATTGGAGCCCTCCCAGGAGATGGACCTAATGGAAGCCGAACTCCCAAATCATGAGACTTCATAGGCTGGTCTGTTGAATCAGGAACAGGAGAGACAAGCATGAACGGTCCTCACTACTCATCAAACACTACATCACGACAGTACAGGAGACGAGATGTCTCAATGTCGATCAAGCGGTAGGTTTTGTGAAGACTACTGTATCCAACAAGCACGAGTTTTTGGCTCTTGGCATCCAACTTGGTGCGTGACGCATCAGGGATCCAAACATAGGCAAGAGAGCCAAAAACCTTCAGGTGACTGATTCTGGGCATGCGACTTAACTACGCCTCTTCCGGAGTCTTGCCTTTGACCGCCACAGTGTTCAAAAGGTAGATGCAATGTTAACTGCCTCCACCTAAAATTTCTTCGAAACATGTCTGTGCTCAAGCATAGACCTAGCCATCTCGGTGATTGTTCTGTTCCGACGTTCAACTACACTGTTTTGTTGTGGTGTGTGGGGTGTGGTTAACTGGCGCTTGATGCCATGAAGATCACAGAAGCTAAAGAATTCAGCAAAACAAAATCTCCCCCCCTTATCTATCCTAAGAGCAATAATAGATTTACCAGACTCTTTTTCAACTAGAGGTTTAAACTTCTGAAATACAGTAAATGCTTCTGATTTCTTGTTAAGAAAACAGACCCACATTTTTCTACTGAAATCATCAATAAACAACAGAAAATACCTGGACCCGAGAACAGGAGTGGCCATAGGGCCGCAAATATCGGCATGAACAAGGTGAAGTACCTGAGAAGCCCGCCATGAATCACCAACAGGAAAAGGTGTGCGATGTTGCTTCCCAGCCTAGCATGCATCACAAACTCCAAGTTGTTGAGTCTGAATCTCTGGCAAGCCGAGGACAAGCTCGTCACAAGCAAGTTGAGAGAGATAGCGCACATTTAAGTGCCCATAATGTTGATGCCAAAGTGAACTGACAGAAGATTGTCGAGTAGCCATAGTGAGGTACTGAGAAGTACCAGAATCTACAAGTCTGAAAAGACCATGATCCTCAAGACCAACTGCAACAACAAACCAAGTCTCCCTATCAGTGATGGTGCACTGATGTGAACTGAAGGTGACATCCAACCGTGGATAATGTCGCAGTATCTGACTGGCTGAGAGTAGATTTAGTTCCATCCCTAGAACGTGGTACACATCAAGGAAGATGAGATTCCTCCCAACAGACTGAATCTGAATGTTGCCTTTGCTGACAACAGTGTACTCTTCCCCTCCACCAAAAATAACAAAATCTGAATAAGGCTCGTAGTCAGTGAACCAGGCTTTGCGGTGGGTGAAATGACGAGAAGCGCCTGAATCAATGTACCAGGCAGACGACTTGACATGATTTGTTGGTCTTTTAGCCATGAAGACGTAAAAGGCAGATTATGTCTGCTCAGTGTGCTCTGCATTGTTCGCTTTGGGCTGCGAACCAGATTGCTTAGAGTGGGCAGCTAAGCGCTTCCGACATTCAAACTTCACGTGACCATACTTGTAGTAGTAGTGACATTGAATGTTCTTTTTCTTGGAGCCTTCTGATGCTAGAGCAGAGGGCCTCTGCTGAGAAGAGTGCTGAGAATACTGCTAAGAATGAGACTTGCCCTTATCCTCCTGAAAGGATTTAGTAACAAAGGCTTGCTCAGTGGAGGGGGGGCTAGAACTGCTACCGAACTATTGTTTCCACCGATCTTGCTGAAGCAGAAGTGTGCAGAGATCATTGAACTTCAGATCAACACCAATAGAAGTGATGTTGAGAGTCGATAAAATGCTCGTAGGACTTGGGTAAACTTTTGAGGGTTATAACCACAATGTCCTCTTCCTCCATCTTGCGTCCAATGGCAAGCAACTGATCACGGATTTCCTGAATCCGATTCAAGTGATCCGAGAGCGATTTCTGCTCATCCATGATAATAGAAAACAGAGTGTTCTTGAGAAATAAGGCTCTGCTTTATCTGAAGTCACATGTAGGGTTTTGAGATGTTCCCTTATCTCGACAGCTATTTTGTCGGATGGAATCTGAGGGAGTTGATCATCAGCCACTGATAATTTGAGAAATATGACTGCTTCCCGATTCTGTTGGTCATAGGTAACCTGATCAGGACCAGTTGTAGTCGGACGCTTAGTAGTACCCAAAACCACCTGATTGCTGCCGCGATATTCGAAGATGATTAGCATCCGCTGCTTCCACGTGTTATAATTCTGACCATTGAACTTTTGATTTCCCTCGAGCAATAGACTGGTGAGTGATGCCATGGCACGAATTTCAATGAAAAACATGAAGAGCTAAGAAGGCACGTACTTCGAGGCGAAATGTCAGAAGACACAAAAAAGGAAATGGTACCCAGAAAAGAACTCGAAAAACCTAGAAGGAATATTTGTCAAATTCCTGATCCGTTGGCTCGAAAATTGAGGAACAAAAATTGAGGCACCCAGAAAAAACGAACTACAACCCAGTTGAGCTCTTGAAAAACCCACCAAGAATCTATGATCAAAAAAAAATTCGGGCCAAAAAAATAGGGTTTTTGAAAACCCTAGCGGCTGGAAAAAGCTTCAAAAAAATGCAAAATCGAGGTTAAAAATGGCAAATTGTTGCAGGGCACCACCATACATGGGGTCGTTTTTGCACATTTTTTACAAAATCGTGGGCATTGTTTTTTCTCCAAAGCAGTAGAGGGATTTTGACCTATTTTTTGACATTTTTTTCACAAAATCATGTTTTGAGCGCCTAGGGTTTCTAAGGCACAAAGAGTGTTTGCCAATTTTCTGATTTTTTTTATCAGACCTGGGTTTGTTTCAGCAAGTGTTTTTACGATTTTTTAACAAAATTGTGGGTATTCAGAATTTTGCATGATTTTTTGTAACAAATCGTGGATTTTAGTTTTTTGCCAATTTTTTATCAACAAAAATCGAAGGTATTTTAGAAGCTGAACTTTATCTCATTTTTTGTGTCTCTGAATAGCGGGAGGGATGGCTTCATTACCCAACATCATGGTTGGAAGGCAGTCAGACATTCTTACCAAGTCCTAAGTCCAGACAAATTTGTAAAATTTCAGGACAAACTTGGTGTTGTTAGCAGAATGACCATTAAGAGAGGGCATTAAAGAAATATTGTTATATTTAGCTTATAATGATCATTTAGTTTGTTTAGTTAGTTTTTAGTAACTTTCTATTATATAAGTTGTTTAGTTAGTTTTTAGTATCTTTCTATTTTGTCTTTAGTTCTCTACCGTTTCCATTATGGAGAGATTTTTTGTAATCTCTTATTGAAAGAGTATTCCTCTCCTTTGTTTAATACATCCATTTCTCAATCATTTCAGGGGAGAGCATTTTAGATCATGACCACCCAACAATCCCCTTTTCCAGGTCAACATCAAGTTTCAGATTGCAGCCCCGAGCAAAGGAATTAGATCCAGAGGCTAGGGAGGAGGGTGTGTGACTGTGAATCGTCTTTTGATATGCAGGTCTGAAACTCCTTGGAGAAATTCCATAGCTGCAAGAGAGTTTAATCTAGATCACCTGCCTGGGGCTACCTGTCAAGATTTATTGAGTCGTTATACTCACAGGCACTTACATCCTTTATGTCAACCAAACAACAAATGACTGGTCAGCGAAGAAAGGGTTGCATTTAAAACAGCAGATGGCAATGTGAAAGGGAGCAAGTTCAGTATTCTGATCAACCCAAATTAACCAAGTCTAACTCCAGATCTGTCAGTGGGTAGATTAGCATATTCATTGTTGAAAGACATACTCAGATATGTAAACAGACAAGTATTGCACAAACCCTAGGACAGCCTACAGTCATCCGTAGTTTTGTAATAGTGGATTTTTTGCCAGAACATTGAGATCCAGTTCTGATTATATATCTGAGGTTTCTGACTTGAAAATCTAAACATACCACAGTGTGTGAAATCTTCTTATCATTTTTATTGTTCAAATTTGAATCATAGACATTCATTATTGTTTTGATTGTTCAATTTTCTGTTCCTAAATCACAGGAGTACAATTAGTGGAATCACTTTACATTTAACAGTCAAGGAACATTACATGAATCACAATCAATTCTTCTAGTATCAAAAACACGAAAGGAGAACCTGCTTGAAAGACAATTACAACTCATAAGAACTCACTGAATGCTCAGCTTGAATGCATCAATTGTGAAGGCGTTTATTTTTAAAAGAAGGCTTTTTGTATAGAGGGCAGGTACATTTTCTACTTTCTAGAATAAGAACATCATATCTACATTGGAGCAAAAATTCTAGTTTATAGCTTAGGACTTTGCCAAAACTAAAATACTAATACAAAATCATTTAAAATCGAACTCCAATTTAGAAATTTACTATAAATAGAATTAATCTAACTCTAATATGATGCTCATTGTTTTCTTGTGTCAAATCTGGTACACACAGCACAATCTGTATTCCTAACGAGATCAGAAGACAGAGCATCCACAGATAGTTCACTTGGTACAGTTCATTCTTGAATCTTCTCAGTCCACTCTGCAAAGAATTCAATCTTGAATTTTCTTATCAAACAGTTCACTTAGCATGATGTGTAATACTCCTCACCAAGGTTACCAAATATGATAGTTTCAGTGACATTTACCACATTCAATCTTTTATACTGGCCGTATAAAAACACAACTGGAAAATGAAATTCATTTAATTAGGAAATTATAATATAATTTTATTAAAAGAGTTTTAAAGAGTGAGCCTTCAGATTATAATTATAATATACAAGTTACATTTTTTTTACCAGAATGATCAACATATTCACAAAAATACATCAGTAAAGTTGATTTCCTATTCATCTTATGGTGTTAACAATTTTGATTTTGTCTTATGTATTGGTCTTTTAGGTTATTACATGTTATAATATTTTTAAAATACATATTTGATTGTATTTCTTCCTGTTTTTATTTTTTTCAATAACCATTGTTTTCCTAAATCCAACATTCCCTTTTGTATCTTGCTCTTGACTAGTAAATGAGTAGAAACACAATTTAAACAAGGCTGACAATGGATTAAAATTATAACTTACAGAGGAAAAACAGACTCGACTCCAATGCCAGCCACTAGTCTTCGAATCCTAAAAGTTGTACTCAAACCAGCATTTCGCTTTGCAATAACTATTCCTTTTAGGGTTGAAACCCTGCGCTTATTCTCAGGTACTTCCTGCTCATGAAGATTTAAAAAACACTAATCAAGCATAAAAGGACATGGATAAGCAACCAAGGGAGAAAATGAAAGAAAATCTGATTTATAAGCAAGTACCACTTTGAGCTCTACAATGTAGCCTGGCTTAATGTCTGGAATCACCCTCTCTGCTTTTACTGATTGCACTGCCTCTTTCTCCAAGATCTATAATATAAAATTTTCAACACATCTCACCCCAAAGTAAGGATGAATTTATTTACAATGACTCAAGTTGCAATCAGGAGAGAGTAATTAGCAAAAGACCATTAGCCCCTCTATGTGAGCAGCCACATATAGTGATGTAATATTTTTGGAATACCTGCATTATGTGCCTTGCGGTTTTGTCAAGCCTTTTAGTTTTGATGTGAGGAGCCATTTCCTGTGCAGAGTTGGCATCACTTTTTAAATCAACATCAACCTTGGCATTATCAACATTTGATATATGTGGTGGTTTTCGAGACATCGTACTGAAGTGTCCTCTACTAGAAATATAAGAGGCAAAAAAAGATTTCTGAAATGTCGTAGGAAAAAGTTGCTGCTTCATCAGGATATATGATGATGGTCGAATAGTATTATTGCATGAGAACCTCAAGTCAAAAGATTCTTTATGCGTGGCATGTGGTGTAATAATCTGAGCATGCAACAGAGAGAGTGGTTGATCAAAGATAACAATGACCTAGATAAAATCAATATATTTACAATAAAGGAACACAAAATAGAAGAAAAAATTTCCCAAACAAACTGTATAATACATATGCATTCTAAAATGGTCCAAACATGAACAATATCGAACAAACCTTCATAATAAGCTTAGGATTCAAACCTTAAAGTTTCATCCAGGGTTATAAAAATGGAAATGGTTGGAAGGCAGTCATAAAAAGCTCCTTGGGGTTTTGGCTTCTTTTGTAGCAAGGGGTGTCCAACTTTGGGTTAGTAGCCATCGTTGCAATTATTTTCAAAAATATACTATCAAATCTGTCCATCATGTTCTCTACTTGATGCTCTTGGTCTTTAGATTCTTCATCATCACTTACATCCTCAACATACATTCTTCTCCTTTATATTGTCTCCATCGCATCATGCCTAGTTGTAACCCTTTCCAACATTTCCGCTAAATTTGCAACTCTAGGAGCCCTTGGTCTCCCTCGTTGTGCCATGTCACATTATGTTGAGATGGAGTTGATCTATCAAGTTACCACTGTATATAAAGGGGGGACCCAGGGAAAACGGGGTTCAAACCCGTGACTTCTGGCATGACAGACCAGCACTCTAACCGACTGAGCTATAGGAATTGGAAGCCTTTCCTTTTGAAGGCAACCGATATTTGCTCTTGTGCTAGGGATTTTTTGTAAGTGTTTGAGTCAGAATAAGATAGCGAGGCTATTCTTAGAGAAGGGGTTGTAATGTCCCCATTTTTACGCCATCCTGTTTTCCATAGTTCTCCTGATGCAGTTGGAGGGTTCCGATGTTTTTGGTGAGCTCGGATCTCAGTCTCAATGGGTTTCAACAAAACCTACTATTTATAGTAAGCACTTACATGGCACTAATCTTTCTGCGTTTTTCTAAGTTTCTTTTCTTTTGTCCTTCGAGAACACTACTATTTATAGTTAGTGCTTGCATGGCACCAATCTTTTTGAGTTTTCTGGATTTGTTTTCTTTGATCTTCAGAGAATACTTCTATTTATAGTAAATGCTTGCATGGCATCACTCTCTCTCGGTTTTTCTGAGTTTGTTCTATCTGGACCTCGGAGAACATTGCTATTTTTTATCAAGTGGTTGCATGGCTGTCATGCCCTTGGCAATTTAAAAGAGGTCACAACCTTACCATAAACCAAATCGCAGCATTTAAACTAAAATCAGAATGCATGAAACAAGAGGACAACAATTCATTTAAGACGTCAATTAAGGAGATCGATAAGTTTAAGCTAAAGATATTGTCTTAGCAACGATTATTTAACAAGCCAATTAAAGAATGAACTAAAAGAATATCTAGGGCAGCACTTTCCTAGAATAGAGGATATTTGATTAAAAGAAATCAAGGATGAAGCTAGCAGTTAAGAGGAAGAGTGACAACTCTTTACAAGGGCAGCAATTGCAACTAAGTGTGTCCTTTCAAAACAAAAAGGTATGACCCTTTTCCATTATGGAGGGTATAAAAGGAAAGAAGCCTCGTTTGTAGAAGGCATTCAAAAATGGATCAAGATCGAAGCTGAGAGAGAAGGCATTCAATTGAATAAGAGATTTTCAGTCTCACAATTAATCAATTAGACAGCAGAATTATACCCCGTTGAAGTATTTTCACTTTAGTGTTTTAAAAGCGACTTTTTGATATTTAACTCAAGTGAATTAATATTTCAAAAAGTGTCTCCAATTGGAATGCCTAGGTTATGGGAGACGTATGTTGTTTTTAAAAGTTATATAGGGGCCTTTTAAGAGGGAATAACATTGAATATCTGAATTTGCCCTAATTTCTCTCTCCAATTCTATATATTGGGATTTGGGCTCTCATTCTCTCATTTTGCTTGTGCACAAATAACAAAATGTTGGTGAAATGAACTTTGAGAGTTCCTCTTTAGATTGTTGAGAACGAAAACCCTCTTCAATTAGCCTGGTTTCGGTGTTGCAAGATCCACCCTAGCTTATTGTTGCTTTCAATTAGAGTTTGCCGTGACTTTGCTCAAAATTTGGGTTTGATGAAGATGAAGATATATGAGGTATTTTGATTTGGGATTGCACATTTTGATGAGATTAGTCTCTTCTTGGAGTGCAGTTCGTGTTTGATAGGTTTTGGCTCTTTCCAAATGCTGGCCGTACACTTTTCAGCCATCTCGAAATTCAAGTTTTGGTTCATATCTCCAGAAATAAACTATATTTGCTTCTAGGTATTGGCTCATTTCATTTCCCTAGCTGGGCAACACATCTTAATGTGCTATTTGTTGGGTTTGAGTGATATTTGATTTTTCTAGTCAAACTGACCATGGTAGTGTTGAAGATATGTAGCTTCAGGAGATATCTCACATACCTGAGATCGTTATCTCTGTTTGAAAAATCCATTTCAGTTGCACAGGTTGCTGTTCTACATTGTATGTACCGCATATGATATTAAATTGAAGTGAGCTGATCATCTTTCACTCTCCCAGTGATTATTCCTTATTTGAATTTCCTATTGTTGGCTATAGGCTTCGAATGGTCTGGGCATTTCATATTCTTATGCAATAAAGGATCGGTCAGTTATGATATGGAAGGGTCACCGTCTTGTATAACGGCAGTATACTCATTCGACACGGCAGACTAATTTCGTGGTGTCCGTCTTTTGAGTTGCTATCGCGTGTATTCCGGTTGGAATTTGTAGCTTTGTCAATTATGCTTTTTGAGATAGTTGAAAGCGGTGATTCTTGTTGTTTTCTGTAACAAGTCATTGACATTGTGTGATTAACATGAATGTCCACTGTGTATGTCTATTATTGTGAGTATTTATTTTCTGAGTTTATCATGAGTGTTGAAGTGTGGTTATTATAGTTCGTAACATCCATTAATATTGAAAAAGGTAGTATGTGTGAAGTATATCTGTTGCAGGTTCAATATTTGTGTGAAGAGATTGTTGTATATTGATGATTAAGAGTGTGCATTCTCAAAGGAGAATTGACTATAGTTTTAGTTTGTGAGCATTGTAATATTCAGACTTCTTTCATTATTCAATAAAGTGATATTTTTGGTGTGGCTGGGTTTTTCCCCTCAAGTTGGAGGGTTTTCCCAGGGTAACTATTGTGTCTAGTGTTTTTGAGTTATATATTCTCTATTTTGTGTTATTTCTACTACAAAAAATCAACATGGTATCAGAGCAGGCTTAATCAAGTTAAGCGAACAGATTCATTTCTGTAGCAATTCTGCTTATTCTTCTTCTCATCAGTATAAGTTTTTTTTTATTCACCAAGATGGTTAACAGTCTGAAGGTTGAAGATAGGCTTGATGGCGCATCGAATTTCACCTCTTGGAAATTCAGAGTTCTTATCTCTCTGGAAGAAAATGATCTTCTAGACTTTGTGGAGAAGGACGTGTCTGATGAGCCTGAGAAAACTCAATGGAAGAAGAATGGCATTAAGGCTAGGAAGTTTTTGATCGATTTTGTGAAGGATCATCTTGTGCCTATCATTTCCAAAATGAAGACAGCTAGAGTCATGTTAAAGACTCTTCAAGACTTGTATGAGATCAACAATACCAGCAGAGCTCTTGCCTTAAGACAACAACTTCATCATATTAAAATGGCTAAAGGAGAGTCGGTCATTTCCTACTTCATGAAGATTACTAAGCTAAAAGATCAACTATATGCAATTGGAGATATAGTTGAAGATAGACATCTAGTTATGTTGGCTATGAATGGTCTCCCTCAATCCTGGGAGTCATTCATCCAAGGCATTTGTGGTAGATCTAAAATTCCCAAGTTTGATTGTCTTAGAGCTGATTGCATTCAAGAAGAATCTAGGTTGATATCAAGAGGAAATGGAAGAAGCTCTCATGATGAAGAAAATCATGTTCTTACTGCTCATACATTCAGAGGAAAAGGAAGAGAAGGGAGAAAACGAGATTTCAAGAGGAATAGAGACAATAATTCTGATTCAGCTCCTGATCCAAAGAAGAAGAAGGATTACTCTCACATTAAATGTTTCAGATGTGACAAGTATGGTCATTTTGCTCGAGATTGTGTCAAAAGATCTAAACATCATGTTGCTGCTGCAAATGTGGAGGAAATGTCACCTAAAAAGGAATCCGGTGACAACTCAAAAGGATTTCCATTCATCTCATCTCTCTCAAGCAATGTTCCAACCAATAGAAACACTTGGTTCACAAATAGTGGTGCTCCATGTCACATTAGAGGATATCGAGAGCATCTTTTTGATTTGGTAGAAAGAAAAACCAATTCACAAGTGATAATTGGAGATGATGCAAGTTATTCAGTAAAAGGTGCTGGAGCCACTTCTCTTCAACTAGATTCTGACATCCCTCTTCATTTGAGTAAGGTTTTGTTTGTTCCAAGAATCAAAAGAAATCTCATTTCAATTTCAACATTAGAGGACAAAGGGTATCAAGTTGCATTTTGTGAAGGAAAAGTTCTTGCTTGGTCAAAGAACTCTAATATCAATTCTGCATGTGTGATTGGTGTTCGTCAAGAGAGTCTTTTACAAACTTTCTCTTCATCCAATTCAAGCATTAGTGCATGACTCCATCAATTCAAGTGAACTTTGGCATAGGAGACTTGGTCACTTATACTTCAAAGCTCTTCCATCCTTGGAGAAGATGGTTACTGGTTTACCAAAGCTTAGTCAAGAACATGATGGCATTTGCAAAGGATGTGCATTGGGTAAGAATGTTAAAAGTTCCTTTTTAGTAGTGAAAGTAGATCAAAAGGTATTCAAGATCTGATTCATTCTGATTTATGTGGACCAATGTTTGTGGCTTCTTTGAGTGGATTTTGGTATTATGCTATTTTTATTGATGACTATTCTCGAAAGACATGGATTTATTTCTTGAAATCTAAGGAATCTGAAGAAATACTTTGTAGATTCAAAGAGTTCAAAGCTCAGGTTGAAAATATGTCAAGAAAAAGGATCAAGGTTTTGAGATCCGATAATGGATGTGAATACATTTCTGGAGGCTTTCAAAATTTCTGCATTGAGGCAAGGATTAAGAGAGAGTTTTGTGTCCCTTACAACCCTTAGCAAAATGGGGTTGCTGAAATGAAAAACAGATCCATTGTTGAGGCAGCCAAAGCAATGATTCATGATCAAAATTTGCAAACTTTTTTTTGGGCAAAAGCTTCAAGAGCTGCTGTTTATATTCAGAACCGGAGCCCTCATAAAATATTAGAAAATATGACTCCTGAAGAGGCCTTCACAGGTGCTAAACCAGAAGTTAGTCACTTAAGGATTTTTGGTAGTCCTGTTTATATTCATGTGCCTAAAGACAAAAGATCTAAAATAGAACCATCAGGCAAGAAAGGAATATTTGTGGGTTACAGTGAGTCTCCCAAGGCCTACAGGATTTACATTCCAGGGTAGAAACAAATTGAGATCAGCAGGGATGTATCTTTTGAAGAAGAAGTTGCCTTCAAAAGATCAAAAGGATCTTCCTTAGAGATGGACAGCGAAAAACAAAAGACAAATCAGAATTTGGACATTTATCCTGATCATTCTCATGAGATTCAGAGGGAGTCCATTGAACCTGAGGAGATTTTTGATTCAATTGATCCCATAGAGCCTACTGATGGGCCAAGCAACATTTCCACAAGTAGAAAAAGACCTCTATGGGCTAGACAAACAATGCAAGAGGCAAAAATTATGCAACTACTCGCGGCACTTTTAGAATAAGCAAGAGACCGCAGCAATTTTCAGAATATGTGGCATTAATGAGTCATATTATTGAAACTGAACCTTCTAGCTTTGAGGAAGCATCAAATCAGCAAGTTTGGAAGGATGTCATGTTAGAAGAATATCAGTCTATCATCAAGAATGAAGTTTGGGATATTGTACCAAGGCCTAAAGGAAAATCAGTTGTGTCTTCCAAGTGGTTGTTCAAGATGAAGCATGCAGCTGATGGAAGTATTGAGAAGTACAAAGCAAGATTTGTGGCAAGAGGTTTCTCTCAAAAGGAAGGTATAGATTATGAGGAGACATTTGCTCTTGTAGTTCATTATACATCTATCAGGACTATCATTGCTATTGCTTCAGCTAAATGCTGGAAATTACATCAAATGGATGTAAAGACTGTTTTTCTTAATGGTGTAATTAAAGAAGTATTTATTGAACAGCCAGATGGTTTGTTATTCATGGGAAGGAGTCTCATGTATGCAGATTGAAGAAGGGGTTGTATGGCCTTAAGAAAGCACCTTGTGCATGGTATGAAAAGATAGATCAATACTTGTTGAGCTTGGGATTTTCCAAGAATGATGCAGGTTCGAATCTTTACTTCAAGATAGTTAATGGTAAAATTTTAATTCTAGTTCTTTATGTTGATGATTTATTTCTTATTGGAGAAGATAGTCTCATTGTTAAATGTAAGAAAGATTTAACCTCTGAGTTTGAGATGAAGGATCTTGGTCTCATGCATTACTTTTTAGGACTTGAAGTGTGGCAAAGATCCAATGAGATTATTTTTAGTCAAGGGAAATATACTATAGATATCTTGAAGAGGTTTGGGATGTTGGATTGCAAGGCCATGGCTACTCCAATGGAGACAAATCTGAAAAAGTTGAGAGTTGCTGCAGCTAGTTCTAATTTGGTAGATTCCACCATGTATAAACAATTGATTGGTTCTTTGATGTATTTAGTGAATACTAGACCAGATATTTGTTATGCAGTGAGTGCTCTTAGTCAGTTCATGTGTGAACCAAGACATATTCATTTAGTTGCAGCCAAGCATATCTGGAGATACTTGTGTGGCACAATTGGATTTGGCTTGAGATATGCTTTAGATGTAGATCTAAATTTACAAGGGTATTCTAATTCTGATTGGGCTGGGAGAGTAGCTGATATGAAAAGCACTTATGGTGGATGTTGTTTCAGTTTGGGGTCTGCCATGATTTCTTGGTGTAGCAAGAAGCAGACTTTTGTGGCTCAAAGCACTGCAGAAGCTTAATATATTGCAGCATGTGTAGCTGCTCGAGAAACAGTGTGGCTTCAGAAACTTCTTGCAAGTTTGTTTGGTCAAGCATTAGAGCCAAATGTGATTCATTGTGATAATCAAAGTTGTGTAAAGCTTTCTGTGAATCTAGTATTTCATGATAGAACAAAACATGTGGAGATCAAATATCATTACATCAAAGATATGGTGTTGAGAAAAGCTATTAAACTTCAGTATATTTGCACTGATGAACAGATAGCCGATATTCTCACCAAGCCTCTCTCTCGGGTGAAATTTGTGCATTTTCGAGACAAGCTTGGAGTTGTGGAGAATGTTGTCCTTGTTGAGAGGGAGTCTCAACATTAGTGATTTCTTTTATTATATGATAAAATGCATATTTCTCTGAGAGGGAGAAATATGAAGTGAAAGCCCTTGAGATATGTTGTTGTTTTTTAAAATGCATATTTCTCTTAGAGGGAGAAATATGGGGTGAAAGCCCTTGTGAGATGTGCTCTTTCCACACATGGGAGTAGCCATGGTGGACATCATGTTGAGAGATTCCATGATGATATCACGTTGAGTGATTCCGTCATAAGAGCTTGTGTTTATGCTCGTCCCACACATGGGAGTAGCCATGGTGGACATCATGTTGAGAGATTTATTGTGGTAAAAACTTGATATATTAACAAAGATCGAATGATCTATATATACAAAAGAATAGACGATGTTTCCTTAGAAAACGATCGTAAAGAATAGAACCATTCTATTCTAACTCCAGAAAACTAAATATTAGAAACATTCTAATATTTACAAACAGATAATAGATAACCATTAATAGCATATAAATATTAATATAATACCCTCCCTTAATGCTTAATCTATCCACTACACCAAGCTATCCTCTGAATTTGGAAAACTTGTCTGGACCAAGAGGCTTGGTGAGAATGTCTGCAGTCTGTTCCACTGTAGGAACATACTACAAATGTATTGTCTCGTCTTCAACCAATTGCCGAATATAGTGACAGTGAAAATCTACATGCTTGGTTCTTTCATCGAAGACGGGATTCCGTCCTAACTTGATAACGCCTTTGTTATCAACAAACAAAGTTGTTGGTTGTGTTGGTGACATCTGCATATCCCCAAACATCCGACAAAGCCAAACAGCTTCACACCCTGCCTTAACTATCCCTCTGTATTCGGCCTCTGTAGAGGAGAGAGAAAAAGCCTGTTGCTTCTTACTGGTCCATGTGACGGCACCAGAACCCAAACTAAACACATATCCAGAAGTTGGCTTTTATCGTCAATAGAGCCTACCCAATCTGAATCTGTGAAACCACTGAGACTAGGATTGGGACTCCAAGAGTAGAGAATCCCATAATCAGGGGTGCCCTTCACTTAACGACGCACACACTTAGCAACCATTCAATAATCAGCCTTGGGAGCTGTCATAAACCGCGAAATGTAGCTGACGGCGAAGCTCATATCAGGTCTAGTAACAGAAAGATAGATGAGACTGCCTACTAGTTGCATGTATGTAGTATCATCAACTGGAGGAGAATCAGACTTGGTTGATCACTTCAGACCTTTCTCCATAGGTTTAGATGCAGGCTTGCAATCCTGTATTCGAAACTTGTCTAACAGAGCCCTGGCACATTTGGACTGAGAAATGAATATACCAAAAGACTGCTGCCAAACCTCAACATCGAGGCAATAATGCATGAGGCCAAGGTCAATCATATCAAAAGATTGGCATAAATTTTGTTTGATTCCTTGAATCAACGATGTCGAACTACCAGTGATGATCAGATCATCCACATAAATGACCAGAAGGATGATATCACTGTCACTAGTCTTGATGTAAAAAATTGAGTTTTAAGAACTCGTTTGGAAGCCTTGATCACTGAGGTACTTATCAATTTTCATGTGCCATGCCCTGGGGGCTTGCTTCAAACCATAGAGAGCTTTCACCAGTCTGAGAACCTGGTGTTCTTTACCAGCAACCTTGAAACCAGGAGGTTGCGTCATGTAGACCTCTTCCTGTAGGTCACCATTCAAGAAAGCACTCTTGACGTCCATTTGATGGACCTGCCAACCAAACTGAGCTGCCATGGCTAGAATTAATCTGATAGTGCTCATTTTTGTTGTAGGAGCAAAAGTCTCCTCATAGTCAATGCCCTAACGCTAAGAGAAGCCCTTCGCAACTAGACGAGCTTTGTACTTATCCAAAGTACTATCAGACTTGTACTTAATTTTGTAGACCCATTTGCAGCCAATGGGTTTCTTCCCTGGTGGAAGATCAGAAAGGACCCAGGTGTGATTCTTCAGCAGGCTCTGGTGTTTAGAATTCATGGCCTGTTCCCACTCTGGAATTCCTTTAGCCTCTGAGTATGTCTGAGGTTCAAATACACTGTGAATGTTCGCCATGAGAGCAATATTGACAGTCTCTGTAGGCTTGCTCTTCTTCCGAGCAGTTCTCCCCTCGATGAGCTCATCATCCCAAAGATCAACAAGTGCCTTAGCCCACCATTTAGGCCGGAGAGGAGGACCAACATTATTATCAGGCAATGCTCTATGATCAAGTTCCTCGTCAGAAAAATCTGGATCAAAATCAGGAGAGGCATTTGCATGTCTAGGTGATCCTGGAGGAGAGGCCGGAGGTGTCTGTACAGGAATCACAGGTAGTACTAGAGCTACTTGAGCTACTGGAGCCCTCCCAGGAGATGGACCTAACGGAAGTCGAACTCCCAAATCATGAGCCTTCATAGGCTGGTCTGCTGAATCAGGAACAGGAGAGACAAGCATGAACGGTCGTTGTTGTTCATTAAAGACTACATCACGATTGTACAGGAGACAAGATGTCTCAATGTCAATCAAGCGGTAGGCTTTGTGAAGACTACGGTATCCAGCAAGCATGAGTTTCTAACTCTTGGCATCCCACTTGGTACGAGACGCATCAGGGATCCAAACATAGGCAAGAGAGCCAAAAACCTTCAGGTGACTGATTCTGGGCTTGTGACCTGACCAAGCCTCTTCCGAAGTCTTGCCTTTGACCGCCACAATGGGTGACCGGTTTAAAAGGTAGACTGCAGTGTTAACTGCTTCCGCCCAAAATTTCTTCGGAACATGTCTGTGCTCAAGCATGGACCTAGCCATCTCAGTGATTGTTTTGTTCCAACACTCAACTACATTGTTTTGTTGTGGTGTGTGGGGTGTGGTTAACCGGCGCTTGATGCCATGAAGATCACAGAAGCTAGAGAATTCAGTAGAACAAAATTCCCCCCATTATCTATCCTAAGAGCAATAATAGATTTCACAGACTGTTTTTCAACTAGAGGTTTAAACTTCTTAAATACAGTAAATGCTTCAGATTTCTTTTTAAGAAAATAGACCCACATTTTTCTACTGAAATCATCAACAAACAACAGAAAATACCTAGACCCAAGAACATAAGGAGTGGCCATAGGGCCGCAGATATCTGCATGAACAAGCTGAAGTACCTGAGAAGCCCACCATGAATTGCCATGAATCACCAACAGGAAAAGGTGTGCGATGTTGCTTCCCAGCCTGGCATGCATCACAAACTCCAAGCTGCTGAGTCTGAATCTCTGGCAAACCGAGGACAAGCCCGTCACTAGCAAGTTGAGAGAGATAGCGCACATTTAAGTGCCTGTAACGTTGATGCCAAAGTGTACTAACAGAAAATTGCCGAGCAGCCATAGCAAGGTCCTAAGAAGAGCCAGAATCTGCAAGTCTGAAAAGACCATGATCCTCAAGACCAACTACAACGTTGCAGACTGAGTCTCCCTATCAATGATGGTGCACTGATGTGAACTGAAGGTGATGTCTAGCCGTGGAGAGTATCGCAACATCCGACTGACTGAGAGTAGATTTAGTTCCATCCCTAGAACGTGGTACACATCGAGGAAAATGAGATTCCTCCCAGCAGACTAAATTTGAATGTTGCCTATCAAATTAATATATTACTATTTATTAAGAAATTGAATATATTCGAATCTTATGATTATCGACTTATGCAATGATACTTTAGTGTTATAGATTCATACTAATCACCGATTATATGTTTCGGTCTACGTGGGATAGCAGTCACGAACGGGTGTATAGATGTGAACCGTCACGCCTATAATAGGTGAGACTCCTTGAGGAGTCACGTCTATCATAGACGTGACTATACCTCTTCACCGCAAGACATATAAAGACTACGATTGAGACTTCCAAACATATACTCACCGAAATCGATAAGTGCAGTAAAATGTTTATCAGTCTTTGAAAAATATAAAAACATTTACTGTTCAGAATTAGTAGGATTTCAGATCACAGTCTATATTAATTGATTTAATCACTTATAATTTTGATCTCATATAAGTTCAATTTGTTTTTACAATGAGCACCATCAGATTAATCCTAGCCATGGCAGCTCAGTGTGACTGGAAAGTCCATCAAATGGACATCATGAGTGCCTTCCTAAACGATGAGTTAAAGAAAGAGGTTTACATGACGCAACCTCTTGGATTCAAGGTTTCTGATAAAGAACACCAGGTACTCAAACTGGTGAAAGTACTATATGGCCTCAAACAGGCTCCTCGAGCATGGTACATAAAAATTGACCGGTACCTCACATATCAAGGTTTTCAGAGGAGTCCTTTTGACTCAAATCTGTATGTCAAGACTATTGGCAATGACATCATCCTTGTGGTTATTTATGTTGATGATCTCATTATCACTGGCAGATTGACATCTTTGATTCAAGAAATCGAACAGAATTTATGCCAGTCTTTTGACATGACTGACCTTGGGCTTCTACACTACTACCTAGGTATCGAGGTTTGGCAGCACTCGCATGGGATCTAACTCTCTCAATCTAAGTATGCACGGGCTCTGCTTGACAAATTCAGAATGCGGGACTACAAACCTACCTCTACACCTATGGAATTTGGTCTCAAGTTGTCAGCCAAATCTGGTTCTCATGTTGAGAATGAATCCGCATTTAGGCAACTAGTGGGCAGTTTGGTCTATCTCACCACCACTAGACCTGATCTCAGCTTTGTTGTCAGTTACATATCTCGCTCCATAACAGCTCCTACTTCAGATTATCGGGTTGCAACGAAGCGCATCTTGCGCTATGTCAAGGGCACTCCAGACTTTGGTATCCTCTATGGACAAACCAAAGATCCCCGACTCATTGGTTACACAGACTCGGATTGGGGAGGCTCTGTTGATGACAAAAAGTCCACTTTTGGGTATGTCTTCAGTTTGGGCACAAGTGCTATCACTTGGACCAGTAAGAAGCATCAGGGAGTATCTCTTTCCTCAACATTAGTTGAATATCGGTGAACAGTCAAAGCAGGTTGTGAGGCAGTTTGACTACAAATGATGCTTTCTGACATCCATATGCCTCAGGCAGGCCCATCACCCCTTTTCTGCGACAATCAAGGGGTGCTCAAATTTGCCAAAAATCTTGTCTTCCATGAACGAACGAAGCATATTGACCTTCATTGTCACTTCATCCGACTGTTGATTAAAGATAGATCCGTGGATTTGCAGTATGTTACTACAGCAGACCAAACTACCAATATTCTCACCAAATCACTCCTTCCAAATAAATTTGTTAAGTTCAGGGGGTTCCTTGGTGTAGTTCACAGATTGAATAATATCTCTAAATATCTTACTTATTATTCTTTTATTGGTCAATATTGTGTATCTTGTAAATATTAGAATGTTTCTAATATTCTTTTATTGTTTCGTTATTAGAATGTTTCTAATAACGTCATCTTTGTAAACTATACATGACTGTCTTGCTCATTCATTAATGCATCCAATATTTTACCAAGTGTCTGTCTAATAGTGTTTTGCGATGACAAGTTTCAAACATGTCTCTAGACATCAAGACTGTTGAAGGCACTTTTTCCGCGCGTGAAGAATTTGTGTCTCTCTTCCTGTGGCAGTTTTTGACATGGTCTCTTCAGATTTTTGGAGCTCAAATTTTTTTGTCCAAATGGTGGTTGGTTTTTCTAATTTTTTCACCATAAAAAAAATTAGTGATGGTTTTTATAATTCTTACCTTAAAAATTATGTTGGGTTTTTACTTTTGCCCTTAAAAGATTAGTGGATGGGTTTTAAAAAATTTCTCCTTAAAAAATGTTAGATTTTAATTATTTTTCCCCTTAAAAAAACTGGGAGGGTTTTCATAATTTTTTCCTTAAAATATTTTTTTGGGTTTTTATAATTTATTCATCAAAATTATTCTGGGGTTTTAAAAAAATTTCCTTTAAAAAATTTATTCTGGGTTTGACCATTTTTCCTAAAAAGTGAAGTTTTGTATATTGGTCTGTGTCTCTGATTTTGTGCCAGCTACTCGTTGATGTTTCAGCGTTTGGTTTTGATTGATTTTTCTCCTCAAAAATTGTGTTTGGTTTTTTCAATTTTATCCTCAAAAATCATGTTTGGGTTTTCTGTTTTTTCCCAAAAAAATCATGACTAGTGTCGTTGGTCATAGGGTTTTTCAATTCTTTCAGGAAAAAAATATCGTTGGAGGGTTTTGTCGACTTTTTCAACAAAAATTGTGGTTTCTTGCAGCTGTTCTGGATCGCACCTAGAGTTGCTAGAGCAACGGGCTGCACAAGGGTTTGCTGATTTATCCTCAAAATCATGGTTTCAAATTCATATCAATGTTTCTAGCTACACGGAGTGATACCTTCATTTCCCAACATCAGTTTGGATGGTTTTGGGTTATCTTGGTCATTTCCATAAGTTTTGCACAATCATGGAGAGTCTCAACAACAGGCTCATTATGCCTAGTGTTTTGACTAGAAAGGGGCAGCCTTCTATGCATTGGTGACCACAAGACCTGCAAATTGTCTTATGTAGGGTTGATAGAATGACCATTAAGGGAGGGTATTAGAATATTTTGTTATTTTTAGTTTGCAAAATCTTTGCAAGGATTTTACAATTGCCTCACTAGCCAACTAATCAACAGATATCTATAAACGTACATCATACAGAAGGAGACAGTCAACTAAGGTCAATTGTTCCTTTAATCATTTGATCTACAACGATCGCAAAAATTTTATTGCTAGTCTTAGTCCAGCCAAAATCATTTTAATAACTACAATACTCAAATTTGGAAACTGAAAACCCGAAGGTTCTACAACGTGAGTTTTCTCTCTTCTATATTCCCCTATTCTCCCCTTTTTTCTTCCTCCTTGAATGATAACTTTTGGGACCTTAATACCTCAAATGGAGATGTCAAATCAGCCATAAACTTTGTGACCCACCATGGGTATGTTGCAGAGAAAACCCGCATTGCTCAAGCACCATTTTTGCCAAAACATATCAAATAATTGTGCAAAAAATCCACCAAAATGTCTCATGGCAGCATGGGAAAACATTCTTCTTGGATTTGCGAACATTCTCTACATCAATGCCTCTAGATTTGATACAAGTCATGGAGAAGCCCACAAAATCTGTTGCAAATGCAGCTCAGATACATGTAAACATCTAAACCGTGAAATCTCGACCACCATATTAAGTAAGTCATCCTCTTTTCATATGCGTCTTCTTGTAGATCCATGCCCTTTTGAGTAAAATATGTTTTCTAGGAGTGGAAGAATCAATCTAGTGGTTGAAAGGCACAATAGATGCATTACTAGCATCCTACATCCTTTTTTCCCCTACCATTGGAAAATTGATTTCCAAATCTGCTCCAAAATGATGAATAGCAATCTCAAGGCAAGAAAGGGCCTTTTCTAACAATCCCTAACCTTTTACAATTCATTAAAAGCATTTCAAGTTGTTCAGGAGGGTAGGCGGGAGTTGCAATGAAAAATGGTAGTAACTTTGGACTTTAAATGTGTCAGGAACTCGTGCCATAGGTTGAGACATCAAGGTTGAAGGGTGACTAAGAAATAATAGTGTCAAGGAGTGGATATGGAAGGAACTCCAATGGGGAATTATCGTAAAAAATGTCAGGGTTCGTAGTTCAAGACTATTTCATGACAGGTACCTAAGGAGGGGAAATCTAATAGGTCGATAGATCAAAGGGAATCGAACTTAGGTAGCGTGGAATGATAGGACATAGCTTAAAGGCAATTGAAGTTAGGAAGGGTGGAAGGATAGGCTAAGAAAGTCCAATTGTTGATTGCATTGCATGGTACATTAATACGTAGTTCAACTTAGACATTTGAAACTAGATGTACACACCAATTACAAAATCCAAAATGCACTAACAAAATAGGAAGAAATTGATACAAGAGCATCTTAACATTCTTATTTCCTGATGTTTGCTAAAGTTTTGGCAATGATTTCCTCTTGTTTGCCTTCTTTAAATTATTGTTTCTTTTTTTCTGTTGCAAGTGCTGGATTGGATTTTATTTCAGTTTGCTTCTATGATGGACTATGTCTTCTATTTTTAGCTCTCTTTGGGGCTTTTAGGTTGGCAAAGTGACTGGGCCTTCATTTGGTATTTTGGACTGTTGAGCGCTCAAGAAATATTATTTGACATGAACAGTTGACTGCTATGCTGGTGCAATCGTTTTTTCCCCTAATTTCTAGCTGATAAAGTGTAACTGACCCTATGCTTACCTTTTATTAGTAAAGTTCTCATCCTTGGCAAGTGAGGTGGCTAATAGGTCTGAGTTGAGGGAGGGTGCTTTCAAATACCTTTTCCTTTTCTGACCAAATGCTATTTTAAAAAGAGATGCAATAGAGAAGATTTGTACATTGCAACTTGAACAATGAGGTGGTTTACCTAAAGAAAAATGAACAAAAAGTAGAGAAAAGAAAGATTTTGTTGGTTGGAGCTAAACAGGTACTTTTAACAGAATTGTGACCTGAATGATTCATAGAAATGCCAATTGTCATGATTAAAAAATTAATCTTTTTAACTTTTAGTTTAAGTGTCTCAGGCTGAACATCTGGACTAGAGATCTAATTCTTGAATACTAATGTTGGGTTCTCAAACTTGGACTGCATTAGAAATCCAATGAGGCATTGCTGCAATAGCACATTGGTTCTGGTGGGAGAGCAAAACTGTGAGATGTATTTATGTAGCCAAGAGTGCAAAATATACATTTTCTTACTTCTAAATCTATAACATGTAGAGCATGCCAACTAAGATCCATCAAAAAATTACAAAATATAAGATTTGTTGGATTCTTCGGGAGCCAACTGTGTAGATTGAAATTTCTATTCATCTTTACTAGATCCATCTTAAGATTGGAGAAGATTGACACAAATATTTATATGCAGGAATCAAGAAGAATCCAAACGTTGAAACATTGGCTTCACAATCTTCCCATCCCTGAAGAGATCCAAAATGTTGTACACTAATTCTCACTTGTAATTACTTCCGGAAGCTTCAAACAAGCCATTCTTACTTATACACAAGGAAAACTAGCTTTACGTCTAACAGAATAAGATGCATACCCATTTCCAAGCTAGAAATCAAACCCTTAAAGCTTCAAATATACAAGTTAAGCTGGCAAGCATGCAGAAGTTCAAGTAGTTTTTTATAAATTCTTTGCACCCAAGAAAACACCATAATTTTTAAATGATTATAAAATAATCAAATTCATGAAGACTACCTGCGAAGTGAGGTCTGCAGATGTGTAAATAGAGGCGGTCATAACGCTCTTGGTCAAAACAGGATGCTTCCGAATCATTTGCAGGTACCATCTTATAAATGCATTAGTTGACGCCAAACTTGCTCCGGCAGTCGACGACTCAGAGCTTCTCAAAACACGAGAACACGTAAAAGACCTCGAATGTAGCCTCACAGAGTTCATAAACATACTCAGGCAACCGTATATAAGCGACAGGGTTTTACCAGAGGTTTTAGAAACCACAAAATCTCGAGCATTTGATGGAAAATTTGGCCGGGACTTTAACAATTGCTGCCATATTGATGAAGGGCCGCCAAATCTAGACGCCAAGACGCGCGACATTTCATGAGATTATGAATTTTGCAGACGCCAAACAACTTTGCGAAAGCAGAGAATTATTTATGAAAGCTGTCGAATATGCAGGACACTGAAAAAGTATCTTCGAATTCAAAAATATTCCCAAAGAAACACCCAGTTTGCCCTAATGACAAACTCTGGTTTATATTTAATTTTTTATTGATCACTTGTACAATAAGAAAGGGCAAACGTGGCCCTCGTGGGGGGCACTGTCTATGGGGCAGGAAATTTGTATCTTAGTAAATAAAATATGTTGTTAACACAATATGTTAACAACATGTGTGTTTGTCTATTGTATTTGTTTGCAAATTACTAACACACATTAACGCAGTAGACTAACACACGTGTTGTTAACATGTTGTGTTAACAACATATTTTGTTTACTAAAGTGCAAATTTCCTGCCCCATAGACAGTGCCCTCATGGGGACCATTGAAGTTGAGTGACTTCTCGAAGTCGTGTATGCTTGGCAGTGTTTTATGGAGTATGACATCTTTTTAAATCATTTATGATGTGAAAGAAGTCAAAAGGAGAGCAGACCCTTCAATTTGGATTCTCCCAAGTGTTGACCTTCTGTTGCTAATGAGATTTCTTATTATCTTTTCAGTTGAGGTGTCCCTATATTATTGGCATATTTAATCCATTTCAATATTGAAACAACATAAATCTTATCACTCATTCATTGATACCACATAACATAGAGGCTTCTACATCACATAACTCAAATATGGAAACAAGGGATGAAGTTTCTAGCTTAAATGTATCTCCAGAGGAAAAAGAAAAATAACCTAGTTCTTCTACATCACCTAAGGGCAAAGAGAAAGAACTTAGTTCTTCTACATCATGCAAAGGAAAAGAGAAAGAGTCAAACTCTTCTATATCAAGAAAAGAGAAAGAGAAAGAGGATAGTACATCTTATTGATTGAACATGGATACCCTAATGAAGGACTTTGAGAGTGAACTACAACTCAAGGACAAAGGGATTAGGAGAATATTCTTTATTAGTGGTAGAATTGCCTATTTCCCCTAGATATTATGGAAGGTCACCTACCTCACAAACAAAGAATCACAATCTCCTCAAATCTATAATGACAATTTTGTGAGAGATAGTACCTCATTAGGAGAAAATGAGCTGGATAGTGAAATCTTACAATGGTTGTATAAGGAGGAAACAAAATCTAATGAAAGAACTCAAAATATAAACATTCCCACACATCAATATGGGAAAGGATTTCAAATCATGCAGAAAATGGGTTATGAAGGATCGAGACCTATTGCGAAAAGAAAGAAAGGAATCATAGAACCCATTGTACTCAATTCCAGAACAAGTCAACATAAAATAGGAGTAGGGTATATCGAAGAATAAGCTACACAAAATCTCTATGAAAAGATTCATCAATTGTAAGCCTATATTGAAGCAGATTCCACCAAATGGGAATATGAATCTTATAGAGAGGAAGAAGAACCTTGTGTACAGACAGTTATGTTGATGTGATTCATTCATATGCACCTACACCATCTCAAGTACAAATTTTACAAGATAAGAGGGTAGAAAATCCAAAACAACCATATATACCCACATTCTTAGAGGGTCAAAGTTCAGAGTATAAACTATAAGAAAATGGATCACAATACATTGAGGAATACTTTAGTGAGGACGAACATACTCTGATCATGATAGATATTCTTGAGGAAGCTCATGTTATAGACCTCGATGATACTATGTATGACCTTGACCACACTACTATTAGGACCCTTATGCAAGTTGATCTAAACCAAATCCCTTGACCACACTACTATTAGGATCCCTTACCATTGGTACACCCTGAACTTATTGATTGGGAACAAATCAAACTTATTGAGATGAACACCTTTCCTACTGACTATTTTTTAGCCCTATATCTTAATATGGTTTAAATAACTTCCACCAATGAATACTACCATGATGATTTAAATCAGGAGGTCGCCAAGTCTCTCAGTCACAAAAATAATGAAATAAATCAATAACCTAGTGGTGAAAACCACATTGTGGTAGTACTAGGTTTTGAAAAAGTCAGAACAAAGGACGTATCCAAAGGTGAAAACCTCCCAAAGGTGCCTAATGATGAGAGACTTGACACATCCATGAGCACTATCAGGAGAGATCTTCTATTCTCATTGAACCAACAAAGAAAGTCAACATTGGAACCAAAGATAATACATCTAGTTGAATCTTTGATAGAAGAGGATAGAAAAGTGTTCATGTATTTTTTCAAAGAAAGATAGATCAACCTTGGTTGGGCTTGTGTTGATATGCCTAAATTAGATCTAAATCTAATAATGCATTACCTCAACATTGTTCCAAGAGCTAAACCAGGAAAACAAAAATCAGGGAAAATGCATCCTCATATAGCATTACTCGTGAAAGCATAACTAAAGAAACTATTAGATGTCAGTTTTATTCACTCTATAGCTTATATTGAGTGGGTTTCAAATATTGTGCCTATATCAAAGCTCGACAAACGCATTAGTGTGCACTAATTGCAAAGATCTTAATAAGGCTTTCCCTAAAGATGATTTTCCATTACCAGGTATAGAAACAACCATAGACTTGACAACAAGACACTCTATGTTCTCCCTTACGGATGGATTTTGTGGGTATAATCAAATTAAAATTACACCTGAGGACCAAGACAAAACAACTTTTACATGTGCATGGGTAACATTTTGTTGGAATGTTATGCCTTTCAGTTTGAAAAATGTCATAGCTACTTATCAAAGGGAAATGACCACCATCTTTCATGACATGATGCACACCTTCATGAAAGACTATGTACATGACATGTTAGAAAAATCATATACTAGGGATGTCCATGTTGAAATCTTGCACAAAATCTTTACAAGTCTAGCAAAATTCATGGTCAGACTGAATCCCAAAAAATATGCATTTGGTGTTACGTCAAGAAATCTCTTAGGATACATTATATTAGCTAGGGGAATTGAAGTAGATCCAACTAAGGTAAAATCTATTATGGAAATTGGATCTCCTAGGAATATCAGTCAATTGAGGTCATTACAGGGAAGTGTACAATCTATCAAGATATTTATAACTCAGTTAGTGGAAAAATATCACTCATTCACACAATTTCTTCACAAAGATACATCCTTCAAGTGGGATGAGAAATGTGATGAAGCTTTTGAACTATTAAGGAAATATCTTATGAATACGACAATCTTGATAGCTCAAATAGAAAGAAAACCATTGTTGTTATATATCTTAGATACAAAAAAATCATTAGGAGCACTTTTAGCATAATAGGATGCATAAGGAAAGGAAAGATCTATTTACTACGCCAGTCGGTCCTTAGTGAAATATGAACTCAAATATACTTTCATTGAGAGATATTATTTTGGCAGTAGTCTTGCATCTCAAAACCTAAGACATTACATGTTGACCCATCCTATAAAATTAATAACAAAGATTGATCCTCTCAAATATCTTCTTAGCAAAGCAACTCTAACAAGAAGATTAGCAAAATGGGTCACGATATTGAGCAAGTTTGACATTGAATATGTGGACAGAAGAGACATCAAAGGACAAGTAATTGAAGAATAATTAGTTGAAGCACCAATATCATATACTAGACCAATGCAGATCAAATTCCTTGATGCAGATATCCTTATTGTTATAACACAATTCTGGAAGCTATATTTTGACAGATCATACGCTTAGCATTGCTCAAGGGCAGGAATATTATCTATCACCCCTCAAGGGTACACCATTCCCAAATCTTACAAACCCATGTTTCCTTGTACAAATAACATAGTCGGGTATGAAGCATCATACACTTAGCATGGCTCAGGAGCAGAGATATTATTTGTCACCCCTCAAGGTTACACCATTCCTAAATCTTACAAACTTGTGTTTCCTTGTACAAATAACATAGTTGAGTATTCAAGCATTGGTGATTAGGATAAAAATGTATCTTGAATGGAGAATAAATGAACTATAGGTCTATGGATATTCTCAGCTAGTTACCTATCAAATCAATGATGTTTTCCAAATAAAGGATGAAATTATCATGCCCTACTAGTCCCATATAATTGACATGAGCACGAGTATCTTATTTATTAAAAAGTGATACTTAGGACAATGGTTAGACACTTCCTACATGGTCACTTGACATGTTGGATTTGATCAGATTGTGATTCAATATGACACACGAATAGATCAATACAATTTTTAATGTTGGTAACTCGACACATGATTGGTTTAATATTTCTGATGATACTTGGTCATTTGATCATTGGATTGATCATATGAATTATTTTGAAGGTACTTATTTGATATGACAGTTGATAGAAATATAGCTTACTTACATGATATGATAGTAAGTTGTCTCATTGTAAAGATTTGTAGTTTGTGTGTTTTCCAAACCATATACAAGATGCACCTTGTACTACATGAGTCACTATAAGTGACTAAGACATTATATGGCACCTTTAAAAGTATTGATCAAGGATCCAAATATATTTTTATATACAACGACAAATGCCTTTGGTCGGCAATGCATTTGGAATGGTGAAAAATTATTAAATGATTAATGACATGAGTTATGTCATATATATTGATGTAGGAGTGCATCTTGGGCTCTTCGCAATCTTGTATCAACCAAAAATATGTTTGCTTTTAGCTCAGTAGATTGCTCGATAACTACCTTGGAGTTCTCAGTTGAAGCTTTTGATTTTAGTCACCGACCTAACTCGGTTACTATTTTTGACTTTGTTCCACCGACCGGTCTCGGTGCTTGTTTATATTGCTTGGTTGTCTATTTCACCGTGTGGGTTTTGATTGTTGGATCTTCAGGCCAACATGTGCATTTAATTTTCACAATGTAGTTAATGATATGATATCTCATTGGGATATGTGTGGACCTAAATATGGGTTTTGCTCTCTCCAGTGTTGGATCTTTAGGTTCTTTTAGGCCGACCTATTTGGTTGCCTCTTGTATAAATATAGTGTTTTTTTCTTAGTTTAGAGAGGTTTTTGGTAGCATATTGGTAGAAGATTCAAAAGATAGGGTTTGTGAGCCTTGCACGTATGAGGATTGTTCTGTAATAGTTTTGAATGTATTTGGCCATAATTGGGAAGGCCTTACAACCTGACATGTATGAATTTTGATGAGTTAATGACGAGTTATGTATTCCTTCTCTCATTTTTGTGTTTGGAGCTTCTGCATTGTTATTTTGCAAGTTGGCTTGGTATTTAGGAGTGCCTTTGGCTCTAGGCGCTACTCTCCTTGTGTCAGGTGGTATCAAAGAGAAGGTTAGATCTAAGGTTCCTTCTTGTAAATCCTAATTGGTTATTGTTGTGGGGTAGCATATTGCGATCTAACCTACAATTGCCGATGGTTTCAAGATGGTTTGAGGGATGAAAAATAAAGATCCAGGCTTAGATGATATACTAAGACAAATTGCTGCAAGATTGGAAGTTGTTGAGACAACCCAGCGCCGAGGAAGACATCTTGAGGATGTTAGTGATGATGAAGCCGAGGAAGTGCAGGGAGAAGCCGCACCTGCACCTGTGTTGGATCAGGGAGAAGAAAGATTCATACAAGCATTGACAATTTTGAAGTCCACACCTCAGTTTAATCCTCCTAAGTGTAGTGGAAAGCTGGATTCTGATGAATTGATAGACTAGATAACCGAGATGGAAAATTAATTTGAGTATGAGAACATATCTGAGGAGAAAAAGGTGAAGATTGCAAGTACAAAGTTGAAAGGTCATGCATCCTTGTGGTGGGAGCATATGCAATTGGATCGAAAGAAGAAGGGTAAAGACAAAATCAAGGTATGGGATAAGATGCTAAATAAGTTGAAAGGCAAGTTTCTACCTTGTGATTCAGATTAACCTAGTTAGGATAATGCAAAGTTTGAAGCAGAAAGATAGCTCTCTGAAGGATTACACCGAGGAATTTTACAGGTTAGATATCAAATCTGGACATTCTGAAGATGAGGTGGAAAGAATTGCAAGATACCTAAATAGATTGAGGAGTTCTATTCAAGAAGAGATCAGTTTGGTAAAGATGGAGAGTATTGAAGAGGCTTATTAGTTTGCCCTAAAAGCTAAGGATAAAATAATAAAAAGACATGAGAATAGACAAAGAGGAAGAGGTGGTATATTCCCTAGAGGAAGAGGTAGATATTATGGTAAAATTAGTAGATCTAATTAGGACAAGACAAATCAAGACAAAGGCATTGATCAGGACAAAGGCAAGATCGACTGGAAGGGTGGAAGTTCATTCAAAGGAAGAGGTAATTACTCCTGAGGTGGATATGGTAGAAGAGGGTCCCAAGGAACTTGTTACAATTGTGGTGAAGAGGGACATAGATCATTTGAGTGTACACATGTAAGCAAGAAGGTCGGTAGTAGAAGAAATGCTTTGGTGCAAGAAGAGTCACTGACTAAACCTAAGAAGGAAGGAAACCTGATGGTCAAAAGAATATTGTGGAGTGAAAATAAGCGAGATCTAGTAAGAAATAATTTGTTCAAGACTAGATGCAAAGTTGTAGACCAAGTTTGGAAAGTGATTATTGATAGTGGTAGCTCAGAGTATCTGACATCTGAGGAGATGGTTACAAAGTTGCAGTTGGAAAGATTGAAGCACCCGAAGCCCTATAGGATTTCATGGATCAAAGATGAGCATACACTTATGGTAAGTGAACAATGTTTTATGAATCTAAAAATTAGAAAGTATTACGATAAGGTGTTGTGTGATATTATGCCTATGGATTATTGTCATATCTTATTGGGTAGACTTTGGCAATATGATAGACATACTATACATGATGGGAGATTGAACAAATGTGCTATTTGGGTTGATGACAAGAAGCAAATCTTATTACCTTTGGTTGAAGAATCTTTTGGTGAGATATGTACATATGTGAAATTTTGTTTGATGGAAGGTAGGCATTTTGTTAAGGATCTGAAGAGAAATGATGTTTGTTATGCTTTGATTCCTAACAAACTGAGTGATAATACAACAAATAAAGTTCTTGAAGTGATTGAGAAATCACTCACTGAGTACAAGGAGATCATTTTAGATAATGTACCTAATGGTTTTCCACTGATGAGATGCATTAGTCATTGTATGGATCTGGTTCCTAGAGATAGTTTACCGAACAAGGCACCACACCAATTGACATCAACCGAGAATGAGGAGCTCAATCGACAAGTTCATGAGTTTTTGCAGAAGGGTTTGAATAGAAAAAGTTTGAGTCTGTGTGTAGTACCAACTATGTTGGCACCTAAGAAGAATGGAGAATGGAAAATGTGTATTGATTCAAGAGCTATTAACAAGATAATAGTTAAGTATTGCTTCCCTATACCGAGAATTGATGATATAACAGATTGCTTGAGTGGAGCAAAATATTTTTACCAAGATTGATTTGAAGAGTGGATATCATCAGATCATAATTAGAGAGGGTGATGATTGGAAGAATGTTTTCAAGACAAAAGAAGGTTTGTATGAATGGTTGGTTATGCCCTTTTGTTTAAATAATACATCGAGTACTTTTATGAGGTTGATAAATGAGGTTATGAATAAATTTGTGGTTGTGTACTTGGATGAAATTTTGATATTAAATTAAGACAAGAGAAGATCATTTGTTGTACATTAGACAGGTATTGCAAAGATTAAAAGAGGAAAAATTGTTGATTAATTTGAAAAAGTGTTCCTTCATGAAAGAAGATCTTGTGTATTTAGGATTTATGATTTCAGCTGATGGTTTGAAGATGGATCCTGAGAAGGTTGAAGCTATCCTTGATTGTCCTACACCTAAGAATGTCAATGAGGTAAAATTATTTCATGGATTAGCAAATTTCTCCCGACATTTTATCAGAAATTTCAGTTCAATTTGTAATGCTATGACTGGGGCAATGAGAGGAGATAAGAGATAATTCAAGTGGACACATGGAGTTGATAAAAGTTTTGAGACTTTGAAATAGAAGGTTGCTAAATTGCATGTGTTAGCCTTACCTGATTTCAAAAATTCTAAGTTGAATGTGATGCAAGTGACAATGCAATAGGAGTTGTGTTGAGTCAAGAAGGTAAACCTGTTGCTTTCTTTAGTGAGAAATTGAATGATGCTAAAAAAAAATATTTTGTATATGATCAATAATTCTATGGTATTGTTCAAGCTCTGAATAAATGGAGACATTATTTGATATCGAGTGAATTTGTGTTGTATACTAATCATAAGGATTTATAGTATTTGGGTAGTCAAAATAAGTTGAATCATAGACATGAAATGGGTTGAGTATTTGCATAATTTCACATTTGTGACAAAGCATAAGAGTAAAGTATTCAACCAATTTTCTGATGCATTGATTAGAAGAAGATCTTTGTTGTCTGAAATGAGAATTGAGGTTCTTGGTTTTGATGATATGAAGAATTTATGTAAAACTGGCCCTGATTTTTATGAGCCATGGAGAATGTGCAGAGCACCTATTCAAGATCAACCGAGTAGGTTTGAAGACTATTTCATTCAAGAAGGTATGTTGTTCAAAGGTATTCAGTTATGTATACCGAGAGGATCAATGAGAACTAATTTGATAAGAGTAAAAGCACAATAATTTGTCACCTTTTACAAAGGAAAAGGTTAACAACACCAAAACTGTAAAACTTCAAGGGCATAAAAGTTACATTTTTGTTGAGAATTTGAAGATGATTTAAACTAAAGAAATGTGTGAAATAGGATGAATTATATGCCTATAATTTTTTTTAAAAAAATTGAACCAAAATTAATATGTTTTTTGAATTTTTTAGGTCTATTTTTCATTTCCTGAAAAATACTATAAATGAAGGAGTTTACTTCCCGCCAAATCATTATAAGTAAAACATTATTTTTTCCTCCAATTTCAGAATATGTTTTAGATGACATGTATAGCTAGTGTAGAAAAAAAGAAAGAAGTGTTTTTGATCTATAATTTTCTTGTTATAAGTTTTCAAAGTCGAACTTACTTGAAATCAACAGTTTTTGTCTCCCGCCACTTTTCCCCTATCAAAACTATACCAAAAACCAAATAAATTACATATTATTGAAGAGGACTCTCTTGTCTAGTGTTTTCTATGATTTTAAAAAAATTTTGAATTGATTTATCATTTTTTTTTATATTTTCCGAATCAACGATTGCTTGACTATTAAAATACCTAATTTCAATATTTTTTAATTAAAATAGACTATGTCTAATTAAAATACTATAAATTTATATGATGATATTCTTGACCCTGATCTCTACCAAAGGGTATATTTTTATTTTTTTAAAATATCATTAAAAAGACTAGGATTTATTGAAATGTCACTTTTCTAAAATAATTTTATTTCTATGGTAATTGGACTCAAAGTGGTATAAAACATACATTTAATAGACATTTCCAATTGGAAAAGTTAAAGAACTTGTCTAACTTAGATATAATGAATCTAGCTAGACTATATGTTTGACCAAAATTAATTTTTGGTTAGAAATACTAAAATTCAGCTGTGCTGATAAGTTAGCCTAAAAGGTGACAGATTATTGTGCTTTTACCCATAAAGGAGAAACATAGTAGTGGTTTAGTTGGGCATTTCTGCATTTATAAGACGTTGAGTTTACTTGAGGAAAGATATTTTTGGCCTTAGTTGTATAAGGACGTTCAAAAATTTCTGAAGATCTGTGGATTTTGTCAAGTTGCAAAAGTAGTAAGTCAGAATACTGGATTGTATACACAGATTTCTATTACTGAGAAACCTTGGAGTGATATTATCATGGATTTTGTTCTTGGCTTACCGAGAAAAGCAAGAGGTAATGATTCCATATTTGTTGTTGTGGATATATTTTCTAAGATGACACATTTCATACCATGTAGGAAAACATCAAATGCAATGCATATAGTAGATATTTTCTTCAAGGAGATTGTCAGATTGCATAGATTACAGAGGAGTATCATCTCTGACCAAGACAATAAGTTTGTTGGCTATTTGTGGAAAACTCTTTGGAAGAAGCTGGACACCAAGTTGAAATATATTTCTACATTTCATCCACAAATTGATGGACAAACAAAGGTTGTAAAATAAAGTTTGGGTAATTTGTTGAGATGTTTAGTTGGGGACAAACCGAGTAATTGGAATTTGAAATTAGCACAAGCAAAGTTTGCATATAATAATTTAGTGAATAGGATTACTGGAAAGACGCCTTTTCAAATTGTTAATGACATACAACAGAGAGGTATATCAGACTTAAGAGATAATGCTGGAGAAGAGAAGAGGAGTGTTGAAGGAGAAGAATTTGTTGAGTTTATAAAGTCATTGCATAAGGAAGTGAAACATAAGTTGGAGAAAAGTAATCTGAAATACAAGGATAGTGCAGATAGATCAAGAAGACATAAGACTTTTGCAGTTGGTGATGAAGTGATTGTTCTTTTTAATAAAGACAGATTTCCTGTTGGAGCATATGGTAAATTGAAGATGAAGAAATTTGGTCCTTACAAGATATATAGGAAGTTTGACAGTGGAAATGCTTATAAAGTAGACTTACCTGATGACATTGATATATCAATCTATATTCAATATTTTAGATTTGTATGAGCATCATGAACCTAATGAAGAAGTGACAGTTTTGAGTGATTATCCTAAGAAACAGATAGAAGAAGTTGAATATATTTTGGAACAAAGAATTGGCAGAAGCACGAGAGGAAAGGAATACATGGAATACTTGGTCAAGTGGAAGAACTGACCGATTGAAGACCCTACATGGATTTCTCAATCCGAGTTGGATTCAGCTTAGGTTGTATCTCACTCATGATTTAGATAATCATTTCTTTTAACCCCAGGTGTTTGATGCAGGGGCATCTTGGGTTCTTGGCAATCCTATATCAGCAAAAAATATGTTTTATTTTAGCTCAGTAGCTTTCTCAGTGGATTGCATGGTAACTAACCTAGAGTTCTCAGTTGAAGGTTTTGATTTCAATCACCGACCTAACTCGGTTATTGTTTTTTTACTTTGCTCCATCGACCGGTCTCAGTGCTTGTTTCTGTTGCTCGGCTATCTGTTTCACCGAGTGGGTTTTGATTGTTGGATCTTTAGGATGACATGTGCAATTAATTTTCATAGCATAGTTAAGGATATGATCTCTCATTGGGATATGTGTGGACCTAAATCTGTGTGTTTCTCTCTCCAATGTTAGATCTTTAGGTTCTTTTGGGCCGACCTGTTCAGTTGCCTCTTGTATAAATATAGTGCTTTGTTCTTAGTTTAGAGGTTGTTGGTAGTAGACTGGTAGAAGATTAAGAAGCTAGGGTTTGTGAGCCTCACGTGTATGAGGATTGTTCTGTAATAGATTTGAATGTATTTGGCCATAACTAGGAAGGCCTTACAACCCGACATGTATGAAGTTTGATGAGTTAATGATAAGTTTATGTATTCTTTCTCTCCTTTTCTGTGTTTGGAGCTTTCGCATTGTTATTCTGCCAGTTGGTTGGGTATTTAGGACTGCCTTTGGCCCTAGGTGCTATCCTCCTTGCATCATATATTACAATTTTGAATAATGTGATATGAAATTCATTTTTGGTTCTAGCTTGATGGAACTAGGGCATAATCAAACCTTGTTTGAACAGTTACAATGAAGAATATATGGCGGTCGGAGGAATATTGAGACAAACCTATGAGAGAGTTTGAAGGCAGATTATGTGAGATCGCATTGATTCTATTATCATGTGTACACTTTCTCATTTGCATTTGTCTTTCATTAAAAAAATATTGTTTATAGGTGTCTTCATTTCGTATGAGTTAGTTTCTTTTTTTTTGAAGAAGAAGATTAGTCCATGTTACTTGTCTTTGTTAATGTTTCCTTCAGGGCCTTAACTTGGGTTTCATTTTTTAATAAGATTTAAAGCAAGTCTTATTTTGGAACACATATGATAATAGATGTTTTGTGTTTATTTTCCATATCCTAGTTCAGGTTTACTTTGTTTATTGCGGGAATACTAAGTAAAGTTTATACATCTCTGTATGTATGATGGAACTTCCAGGCTGATACACTCGGCAAATCTGTTGAAGAAACTTTCAAGCAATGACATGGTCAATACAAATAGAATTTGGAAACCATCGACTTCACCCACTCATGAGCATACCTGTGCATACTCGTAAATTTCTTTCTCGTGGCTACTTCATAGCCTACTAGGCCAAGATCATGATGAACATTCACTAGTAGTCCCAAGGATCTATGGGATGATGTTGCTAAATCTACTCACAGTTATTTATATGTATTGTTTCAAGGCTAGGATGGAAGTTGGTTCTACTCTTATAACAAATGTTTTTTGAGAAATGCAATCTCTAATTGGTGTCAAGTCACCGGTCTTCAAGAAGCCAGATCTTCCTGATAAGGATGTTGTCAAAGGTTTTATCCAGGGCATAATGACCAAGGAGAATAAAAGCTCTAAAGAGAGTTCTTTATGTGATATCAGTGAGTTAAGGGATGACTCCGTACAATAAGTTATGGGGAAATTTTTTCAAAATCATATTCAAGATGCTCAGAAAATGTTTATGAGAAGGATTCATAGTTTGTCATTGAGAAAAATGATCAGCTATAGACCAAACAAGAAATGATGTAGCAATGGATTTGTACCATTTTTTCTTTTGTGCATGTAAACCATGCTAAGCTCATTAAAGCGTGGTGAGTTGATGTTGCTATGAAGATCAATAGACAAAGATAATCACCATTGTTAGTGTTCACCTAGTTCGGGCCAACATGGAGGCGCTGCATAGTGAAGTTGTTTTATGGAACACTGTGATTGTTGGATATGCAATGCATGGTTGTGATATTCTTGAGGCTTTTTCTTGAAACCTGCAAGATCGTAGAGAAAGAGCCTTACTACTTCATTGTAGTAAAGATGAATCCCTGCTACAGGTCTAGCTCTATGATGCACCAACATATAGAGTTTCAGGATGAATCAAGAAGCATAAGAGATTGCATTCAAGGGAGAAAGGACTTGATGCTTGCAGTCATGGGAATGAGTTGATGTTTGAAAACACTTCTTCAAAGAGGTTGATGCATGTACTTGAAGCTTCAGATAGAAGCCAAATTATCATGAATATTTGGTGTTTCCAAACCTGGGGATAAATCCATAGTTTATTACATTCACTCATGTTACTATGAAATTAGACAAGTACATTTGTGTACGAGAAGCTACTCCTATGAATAATGTTATAATCAACATGATCCTATACCAGATAATGAGAGTCTCTTGGAGCAAGATAGTTTCACAATTGGGACCATGTATGTTTTGTAATAGAGGGAGCTACTAGAGGATCTCCCAAAAAATAATTTTCAAGAATCTTAACCATTCTGATTGAAAAGGGCAAGTCATATCAAGATGGTTTCCCTAGTGACCAGGAAACTGTAAAAAGCCAAAGGATTGTGATTCAAATGATGTAGTTCCATACCAAAGAACAAAGGCACGACTTGCTTGTAAAAGGTTTATATTAAATTCAGAGGGAGTTTTGATAGTTCATCTAAAAGCAACCTTGGACAAGGAGATCAGGAGGTTGTTGCAAGACCTTAAAATTTAAAAGGGAGCATCCAAAGGATTTGATTCATTCTGATTTCCAAGGAATTTGGTCATAATGGGAGTCAACAATAAAGATGGTTTTTGCAATCAAGAGGACTGTGCTCATGAGATTGAGTCTCGTGTATGTTGGCTGAAATGCCTTTATGCTAACTCCTACATAACTTGGGTTTCACCAAGAGTGATGCAAACTATATAAAGTGCATAAGTATGCTATTCAAGGTACATTATCACTACAGAAAAAATGAATGATATTCTCACCAAGTATCTTTCTAGGGAGAAGGTTGTATACTTTCGAGATAAACTTTGTATGTTGGAGAATGAAGCCTTAGATGAAAATGAGGTTCAACATATGTGATCTATTATTTTGTATGTTACTGCATTCTTGAGAGAGAAGTCTAAGGTGAAAGCCCTTGTGTCCACCCTCTCGGATAAGCCATGGAGGTTCCACTCTCTGAGTTGAGTCAAGGTGAATGTCATGTGTGACTCCATGACTTTATAGGCCCACCCATCCTATGTACATTTCTGAGAGGTGACGACTTCTTAGACAATGAATACTTGTATTTGATGTTACAAGGTGACGATCTTTTTATGGAGATTCATTATGGTAGACATTTTAATATGCCAGTGAACATACCATTATAGGGTTATATGTAAGGGGAATGTAATGTTCTCTAATTACTATATCATGGTGTCACAATCTAAGGTGATATAAAAATCAGGTATCACAATCTAAGGTGATTCCTCATATGGAGATTCATTATGGTAGACATTTTGATATGTCGGTGCACATACCATAATAGGGTTATATGTAAGGGGAATGTAATATTCTCTAATTACTATATCCTGGTATCACGATCTGAGGTGATATGAAAATCAGGTATCACGTTCTAAGGTGATGTGAAAACTAGGTATCACGATCTAAGGTGATTTCTTATATTATGATCTAAGGTAATATATAAAATTAGGTATCACATGTTCGGTAATTCCTCATATCACATGTTCGGTAATTCCTCATATCACATGTTAGGTGATATGTAAAACTTGGTATCACGTGTTAGGAGATTCCTCATATCACGTGCAGGTGATATGTAAAACTTGGTATCACATGTTAGGTGATCCTTCATATCATAAATTATGTAATTTCTTTGTATCCATATGGATCATATTAGGATCCTTCTAAGCTTAGTATTACACATTGACTAGACCATATGAGAAATGTTACGTAGTAGCATATCTCTACATAAACTTAGTATCCATATGGAAAACATCATGAGACGTAATTTCATTACACATATTATGGATATTTATGAGCTATGGTGAACATCATGTGACTTGATATTCCTGCATGAACCATATCTCCTGATATCACAGTGAGGTGATATCTTCTCTCTTTCAAAATTAATGGATTTATTACCTTGATGGATTTTATCTTCTCTAGTTAAGAGGAGTGTTGATGTTTTGTGTAGCTATTGTGAGGGTCACAAGTGTTGACAAGGGAGACGACGACACATTTTTTTTTATCATCCTCCCTAGATAAGAGGGAGTGTTAATGTTTGTAGCTTCAGTCATATGATCATTTATAATACATATAATACTTTAATATTAATTAATAATAATATATTGTATTTGTGTGTGTGTGTGTGTGTGTGTGTGTGTGTGTGTGTGTGTGTATACATATATATATAATATCATCTTAAAATGGAAGCACTTCCATGATAAGAATGTTTAGCCCTCCTTAGGGGATGTTTTTTACCACCATCATATTGCACCCTCTATTCTGCATCATCTCCTGCTTCTGTGCCTATTTAGGACCCTGATTGGGCCTCTCCGAGCACCTTCTATCCCACCTGGCACTTTTTCCAGGGGTTCTGACCCCTTGGGTCAAGGTCGACCTCGACCTTGAACTGGGTCCCCCTTTCAAATTTGTAAATCTGTCGGTTGCCGAAGGTCATCCAAAATTCATTTCCTGCTTTCGAGTCGACTATTTTGGGGTTCTGAAGCGGTCAATCTTAAATTATATTTAATATAGGTCCTCTTCTAGGGGCATGGGTCTAACTGGAATTTAATTCTCCTATGTCGGCCTCCTTTGAAGATTGTGCACTAGTTTCATATAAAAGGAAGCCTTTCTCTCTTATTTTCTCTAAGTCTTCTAAGTGCAAAAAGCTCCAACCAAGATTTTGTCAAGAAGCAAAAGGTTCAAGCATCCATAGTTATACATGTTTTCAAGCTTTCAAGGTGTTCAAGTCTTCCTCTCAAGCATTCAAGTTCTCCATTGAATATCAAGGATTCAAGCTCTCAAGCCTTTGAAGGGATTTGGTTTAAGCATTCAAGATTTATCATTCAAGCCCTAGATCTAGCCATCATGATGGTGTGATCTTCCTTCAAGATCCTTTGTGCATCCTCAA
>MU226945.1:1364882-1380261 GCA_018584345.1 Thuja plicata
TCTCTTCCTCTTTGAGGATCCTTTTTCCATAAGTGACATATCCATTTCATGATTATCTATGTTCTTAGATGTAAGGGTCAATACTCTTCACTAAGAATATGGTGTACATTGTTGTAAAGCGGGATATTTCCTTATATTTGGGTTTCAACAAAATTATTTTATCCTTTCATACCAATTAAAACTATTCATTGGATTAGATTTGAGGTTGCCCAAACTTGTTCCAATGTATTCTTTTATGCACAAAATCTATTTGCAACCATTGACCACCTCAGGATGTTGGATAACTGCCACATGTTGAAGGAACAATGGGGTGTTCCTATTTCTTTGATTCATCTAGGGTATATCTTCCCTTCCATGCTACAAACACCTCATCAATGGGCCAAGGGAAGTTAACAATTTCAATCTTCTTCTTGTTTAATTCATCCCATTATGTTTTTATTCGCTCAACTTCCTTTCTCCAAAACCCAAAATGAGACTTGGCATTCTCAATTGTCTCCGTGGTTTGAACAAACAAAATGGTACTCTCAAGGTTCATGATGTTGTTAGCTCTCACAAATAATTCATCATTCATCTCTCCAATCCACCTTCCCTTACTCTTCAATTTACCATCCTTTTTTAAAATGTTGGGGAATATTTCAAAACAAACCATGCAGTATTCCCTCCTTAGTACCTTTTCTCATCTTTGGATGCTATCCCTTCTTACTACAAACTCTAACATGCCTTTGACAAACTTGTAGGTGTTTTTTATTATAGAATTAACATTCTCCTTGGTCTTGGACAAAGAATAAAATAATTTCAAATCAGATTTCCTCTGTATCCATCTGTCCAAAATTGGCTCCAGAGTAGCCTTATCCACTTCAAAAGAATTTAAAATTCCTACTACTCTTTCCCTGCCCAAATAAATAATGTTAGGCTCTATAATCTCAAAAAATTGCAAAATTTTATTCCTCACCTTCTCCTCATATTTATGATCCACTATAGATTGTGCATTTATGAACTTTTTGCTTTCCTCTGTCAAACTATCCCTTACCTCTTCTAATCTCTTTCTCTCTGCTTCTAGTTTCTCTTTTTCCCAGTTGAGCTCTGCTTCTTGTTTAGAACTAGGGGGCACGGGAGAAGGGGGAAACTCTATAATAGGACTAGAGGATGAAGGCTTGGCAGAATAATTGGCAATCATCCTTTAAGGAGATTCATCAACTAATTGCTGGCCTCTTATATGTGCAATTATCCTGTCCTTTTCACCAACCTCCCTCTTCATATCATTGTAAGCTTCGAGAACCATTTCCAATTTAACCATGAGATATTCCTTTTATTTGGCTTCCTTTTCTACCACTTTAATGTTGAACTTAGTAGATTCTGAGACTACACCAGATGGTTTCACAACTGAAGTCTCCCCAACTCTCCTTACCATTAGGCTACCAGAATAGTCAGCCTTAACAACTTCATTCTTGTTTATGTTCTCCTCTCTCTTAAGAGACCTGTGTGTGTGATTTTTGCACCTGTTAGGAGACACAACACTTCAATAAATCATTGCATTAGTGAAAGCAAGGGATTAGCAATCACCAAAATTGATCTATTGCTTCCTATCTAGGAGGAGTGTGAAAAATGACATAGTAGCCCCCAGATTATGCATATTCCAGTGACAAATACAACCTAAGAATGAAAGATTCAAATAAAAATTAATCTAAATGATTCAAAAACATGCATTCTAGCTCTAAATGAAGATTACAACAATATAAAGTAGAAAGAAGCTATGATGCAATATGAAAGTCCCTAAAACACGAGCAAGATAAGATTGCTTCTTAAATTCTCCAAATATGGGTAGCATAAGGATGCTATCAACTCTTCAAAATTAGGAGCATTACAACAATACAATAAAAGACTTCCAATTTCAGGTCCATTTGAGCTCAAATCCATCCTATTTATAGGAGAAATGGAGGAAGGGGAGAAGACTCTAGAAGGGCTGCCATTGATGAGGGTGTAAGACTCATTAATGAGGTATGGGTGGAAGGAATATGTAAGAGCAATTAATGCTTCATTTATGAAAGCATTAATGAGGTATGGGTGAGGGTTTAAGAAGCATGTGTGAGGGTTTAGAGTCAAGCCTGACAAAGTGGACTTGAGGAAAGGAATCTTGAGATTCCTTGACTTTCTCAAGTGGGTGGAGTTGTTAATCATTCCTTAATGGAATGTAACAAGCTTAAGGGTAGCTTAGGATTAGGTCTAGGGTTTAAGGCATGTGATTAAGGAGATAGATATGGGAGGAGAGAGAATGAGTGGAGGGGGGATTAGCTAATTAGGGTTAATTAGCTAATTAAGAAGAATTAGCATGTGAGAAGGGGTTGGGATGAGTTTAAACTCATGGTTGGGTAGTTGAGATTGGTTAGGTTTGAAGGAATATTAATAAAATGAATTGTTGTAATAACATATTCATTCAATAATAAGGATTTAATTAATCATTTAAGCTTTTGATTGCTTTGTAATAATTAATTAGGACTATAGCCAAATTGAATCAATTTAGGATAGGGGATTGATTTTGCAAGTGATGAGGTATAAATAGGATTTCATTAATTCCATTTTAAATTAATTACCTTAGCCAGGTATGATTTGAATTGATTAAAATTAGATTGAATTGATTTGATTGGCTAAAGTGATTAATGTAAATTAGTGATTAGATCACTTAGGAGATTAAATCTGATTCAAATGAATTATGTCAAGCAGTAACAAGGTCGTTTGGACATAATTGGGGGTATGATCACACTTAGGTAAAATAGGGTCTATGGTTAAAGCGAACCAAATCCAGGTGGTTACATTTGCCCCTCTTTGAATTGATGTGCGAGTAGCACATTGATTCAAAGAAAGTCTTTGATGTTGACTTCAGAAAGATTGAGAATTTCGCTCACAATTGAACGAAATGACTGATGAGATCAGTCTCGCACTTGATCGAACTAAACTGATAGTATTGATTTTGAACTTGGTTGTCGTCCAAAGATCAATAAAAGATCTTAAAGATATCAATTATGAACTAGGTTTTTGTCCAAAGATTGATAATACTGATTCTGAACTTGGTTGTCCTCCAAAAGTCAGTAAGAAGTTATCTGGAGCTTAGTAAGAATCTTTTGAAATGAGAAAACACAAGATTTCCATCTTATGAGAACCAAAGATTTCTATCCAACAGTCTGACTTAGTCAAGGAAATTGTCATGCCCCTAGTTTGTTTGATAACGAAGTCATTTTTAATGTTGTTTCGAGCAAAAATTTGATTGATAATAGTGTGATCATGTCCCCTCGGGAACGAAATCGAAGGAAAAAGAAATGAAATCCCTCTGTTGAAAGAACATATCACTTGCATGGAATGGGTAGAATAAGCAAGAATAGATTAGAAGAAGTGAAGAAACGGGGGTGTGTTTAAGAGTAAACACACGAGTACCAAGTTAATCACATTGAAAATATGAGTTTGATTTTGTTCCTGATAGATCAAAGATTTTGGGAAGCATGGGTATTAGTAATAAACTTAGATTTCAGATGAATTAAAAATAGAAAGGAATTTGAGCTCAAATCCTTATGTTGTTCTTTCAAAAATGCATCATGCAATCTCTAAATGCAACTACATGCAGACTCTTAGGACTTTGTCACTGATTTACAGATATTGTAACATTTTATCATCATTGGGCACTTTTTAGAATGGATACCACCTGATAGTACAACATTCACTAATACCTACTGATATTATGAAAGTACAAATACTATTTTTTTATTGAAATGTTAGAAATAGACTTAGGCATCAAGGCATAGAAGCCAGGATAACAAAATAGTCTCCTTCATTTTATTATATCAGATTCCATGTAAGGAAAGATATTGGACCCCCAATGACCTTGAAAATTCATATCCTTGGGTACATTATGCTTCGTATACTTTAGCGAGAATCTGAATTAGAAAATAGACAAGGAGATTGTTTCAACCTCACCGTAGTTTACACATAACAAAGATCGAGATATATGCGGCTATCCACCCATAGTGGCAGCTCTTACCATAAACATCCAAGTTAGGTGAAATTTATAGGATCATTTGGAATAATCACCATACGCAAAAAAACCAAGAAAAAATTATGCCCCCATCCTTGCGACTCTTTATCTTTGCGCAGACGTCATGGAGTAACTTGAAAGACATACAAACCATCAATTGTGAATCATTCAAATAAAATTCATAACTACTTACATGCCCCTAGTTGAATCATCATCAGTGCATAAAAGACTCATGATTAAACCAAGATCAAACTGTGTTTAAGTAATACTACTGATTCATTTGTCAAGCACAGCATAGATTCAACAATCAAAAAGTCAGAATTCAAGCAAATAGGTGTTCCATGTCTGTGTACATCATTATTCCTGTTTGCAATCCAATGGAGGTCTTCGAAACATTGTTCATGTTAGTGAAATGTTTGTGTCATCCTTGTTTCATGAAAGTAATAGTGGTAGTGAAATCGTTGAGAAGTATCATGTCAAAAATGCCCCCAGTGCAGAATGACTTGATCCTAAGACAGAAATACAGACAAATCCCAAGCGAGGATAAGATAGTTGTTTAGGAGATAAAGTCAATGTTTAACACAGGTGTAATCGTGAAGGCCCTGTATCAGCAATGCATTGATAGATGGAGTGCAGAACACAAGTGATGCCTGATTGCTAGGTTTTCACCACTTGGCAAGATCTTTTCTTTCTTTTTGCTACTAGGATGCTTGTTTTACCAGGTGCTCATCAAGGCACTTTTCTCTGTTTCAATTTTTTTTTTTTTGCTATTTTTGCTTTTTTGAATGTTTTTGTAGTATCAAGGCGCCTGTTTGCCAGGTTTTCACCAAGGATACCCTTTCTTTAGGACTTTTTCCACTATTTTTGGATTTCTTCAGGATCAATTTTCTGAATGTTTTTGTTATTTTCTGAAAACTTTTTACTGTACAGGCTCTTCTAGCTGAACATCAAGCGTAGAATCGCTTCAAATGTAGAATATTGATAGGGTCTAGAAGAACGTCTCCCTTAGGTGTAGCTAGCTGATAAGCTCCAGTCCCAAAAGTAGTAGTGATAACATAAGGTCCTAGCTAGTTAGGTTCAAACTTTCCTTTATGCTCTCTATTAGACTAGTTCTTAGGATTCTCTTTTAGGACGAGATCCCCCACTTCAAATTTTTGTGGTTTGATCTTCTTGTTGTAGCCTTTGGACATACATGCTTGGTACACTTTGAGGTGGTTGAATTCCTGTTGCCTACGCTCATCTAGTAGGTCCAAAGAATTCACCCTATCTATGTGGTATTGCTCATTAGTAACAAGACCTTGTAAAGATATCTGCAAAGATGAGATTTCAACCTCAATAGGTAGAACTGCTTCAGCGTCATAGACTAGGGAAAATGGTGTGGCTCTAGTTGGTGTTCTAATGCTTTTTCTATAGGCCCATAGTGTTGTATTCATTTGTAGATGCCAGTATCTACCAGATTTACTCACAGTTCTGTGTAGAATCTTGAGAATATTCTTGTTAGATGCCTCAACCTGTCCATTACCTTGAGGATAATAGATTGAGGAGAAATGTTGAGTAATGTGGAACTGTTCACAAAGGTCATCAATGTATTGATTTTTAAATTGGCCCCCATTGTCTGTTACAATTGATGAGGGTATCCCATATCTACATATAATGTAGTTTAGAATGAACATAGCCACCTGTTTGCCAGTGGATTTGATTAGCGGCACGGCCTTAACCCAATTTGTAAAATACTCAGTGGCCATAATGATGAACTTATGTCCATTTGAAGAGTTGGGATATATTTGTCCAACCAAGTCAAAGGCCCATTGCTGAAATGGCCATTGTGTTATGAAAGGTACAAGTTCTCTGGCAGGAGCATGGATGAGATTTCCATGTGTCTGGCATTTATGACATTTTTTTGAGAATTGAATAGCATCTTTCTCCATGGTAGGCTAGTAATAGCCCACTCTAACCAATTTCTTTGCTAATGAAAATTCGTTTGAATGTGATCCACATACACCTTCATGGACTTCTTTTAATGTAATATCAGACTCTTCGAGTTCTAAACATCTAAGAAGCATACCATCGAGACCTCGTCGATATAGGTTATTAGTTACGAGGACATAATGCGATTTTGTCCTAATCAGGACTCTCTTTTCATTTCGAGATAGATCATTGGGAATATTTTGGTCAATTAGGTAAGCAATGATCTTGGCATAGCGAGATTGGTCTGGGGTGTTTAAAGCACATGTTACTTGGTATTCAGGGGTATCAAAAGCAGGATAGGAGAGTTCTTCCACCAAGAAGTCATAGCGGAATTGATGCTCCTCCAATTGTAACATGGATGCCAAGGTAGCCATAGCATCTACAACTTTGTTTTCTGATCTTGGTATCTATTGGAAGGTGACGAAGACAAAGTACTTCTTTAGGTCATTAACTAGTTTCTTGTAGGGCATCAACTTTTCATATTTCATCTGGTAGTATCCATTAACTTGATTAATGATGAGCTGGGAGTCACCATACACGTGTAACTCTACAATCTTCCACTCCATGGCAAGCTTGAGTCCATTTACCAATGCTTCATATTATGAAATATTGTTGGTGCATGGAAACATCAATTTGTAAGATTTGGGAATCTTGTAACCCTGAGGAGTTATGAATAGAACTCATGCTCTAGATCCTTGTTGAGTGAATGAACCGTCAAAGTATATCTTCCATGGATATTCAATTAGATGCATGATTGTTTCATCAGGGAATTCAATCTTTAAAGGTTCATCATCCTGGAGTGGTGAATCAGCCAATTGATCTGCAAGGACCTATCCTTTAATAGCTCTCCTTTCTGCGTATTCAATGTCAAACTCACTTAGAATCAGGACCCATTTTGCCAAACGCCCTGTTAATGTTGTTTTTCTCAAAAGGTACTTTAGAGGATCAATCTTAGCAATGAGCCTTACTGTCTGTGAGAGTATGTAGTGTCTTAATTTTTGTGATGCAAAGACAACTGCTAAGCATGCTTTTTCAATAATGTTGTAATTGATCTCATAGGAGAATAGCGTTCTACTGATATAGTAGATAGCTCTTTCTTTCTTTGTGTCATCATCTTGTGCTAGCAATACTCCTAAGGATGTAGCAGTAGGTGAAATATATAGGAGTAATGGCTTCCCATAAATAGGCACCATAAGAATACGAGGAGTAGCTAGGTACCCTTTTAGCTCTCTGCAGTTGGCTTCACAGTGTTCATCCCACTTGAGAGTGTCCCCTTTGTGTATTAGTTTGGTAAAGGGTTGTGCTCTGTCAGCAATTTGTGACATGAATCTCCTGATTGACTAGAGTCTCCCTTGTAGTGTCCTCATTTGATTGATGTTGTGTGGAGGAACCATCTCTAGAATAACTTTTACCTTTGTAGGATCTACCTCAATTCCCTTTGCTAAAACAATGAATCCTAGGAGCTTCCCTGATTGGACCCCAAAGGCACATTTCTTTGGGTTGAGCCTGAGTTGAAACTGCTCCATTCGATCCAATATTTTTCTCAAGTCATCAATGTGAGTGCTCCTTTCTTTGGATTTCGCTAAGGTGTCATCCACGTAATCCTCCATGTTCTTATGCATCATATTGTGGAATATAGTAGTCATTTCTCTTTGATATGTAGCATTGACATTCTTTAACCCAAATGGCATGATGTTTTAGCAAAATGTGCCCTTGCATGCACATGTAAATGCAGTCTTATCTTGATCCTCGGGGGTAATTTTTATTTGATTATAGCCCAAGAATCCATCCATTAATGAATACATTTGGTAGCCTTTTGTGAGGTCTATGATCATATCTATATTAGGCAGTGGGAAGTCATCCTTTGGACATGCCTTGTTTAAGTCTCTGAAGTTGGTACAAATCTTGATAGATTTATCAGATTTAGACATGGGGACCACACTGGAGATCCATGCGGCATAGGCAATGACTCTGATAAATCCATCTTTTAACAATTTCTCTAGCTCTACTTTTACTAGCAATGCAACATGAGGATGCATCTTTCTAAGTTTTTTTTTCATAGGCTTGATCCCAACAGCTATAGATAAGTGGTGCATGATTAGATTAGGATCTAGCCCAGGCATATCGGTATAAGACCATGCAAAGTTGATCTTCTTCTCTTTCAGGAATTTTGTGAACTATGTCTTCTCTTCTTTTGACAAAGATTGTGCAAGGTGTACTACTTGAGGATATTCAATGGTGCCCAAATTTACTGGCTATGTTGGTTCTATTAGAAATGAAGACCTTTCCTGAAAGTGTTTAGGGAGGATATCAATAATCCCATCCTTTGGAGCCTCTGAGAGGTTTTCACCATTGGATACATCTTTTCTTTTTACTATTTTAGGATCTCATATTGCCACAAAGTGGTTTTCACCATCAGTCCTCCTTTTTTTTTTATTTTTTAGTTTTTTACTGAGAAACCTGATATCCTCCTATGACATGTTCTTGCTCCTTGCATTGGTGGAAGAAGGGTAAGGTTCACAAGCGTTTAGATAGCAAGCTAGGGTATAGTCATTAGGAGAGCTGAGGATAGGAGCTGGATCTGTTTTAGTCCAATCAATTAGGTTTGGAAGTATCAATGATAGGGAGTCAGATTCTAGGAAGGACAACATTGCGTTAGCATCAAGACCATTAACCGACATGACATGTTTCATTAAGTTAATTTATTCAATATTTAGATCAATAAGAGTGAGATCATCATAAAAAGGGTCATTGTTAGTCACATGTAGATCAAACTCTAGTGACTCATCAGTAGAACTCTCATCATCATCTCTCTGAAAAAGGAGGCTTCTTGCTTGTAGCCTCTAAAATTCTTATAGATTTATGTAATCACCAATTTCTTCGTCAATGATTGGGGGAAGGAACTCTTCTACTTCAGGATTATTAGTGTCGTTGGGAGTAGTGTTAGAATGTTCACGAGGTGTTGAGGGAGCTACAAACATGTGAATTATATCTATTTCTATATCTTCTGTGGTAACAAATAGCTCATCCCATTCATAATCATGAGATTCAGTGACCTCATCATCAGATCTGTTTAAATATTCAGCAATGGTTATTTGATGTACCCGGTTAGCTACCTGTAGATCAAAGTGTGGTAGATAAAGGACATGTGAAACCGTGACCAATTTCCCCTAGTTAGGATGTAAATCTTGTCGCCGGGGTGTGCTTTTTGTAGATGTTACTATCAAGGGCATCTCTAAATCATCTATTGTGGAGTCTCTTACCTCATGAATGGAAGGTTGTGCTAACGAAGGGGTGCGCAGATCTTGTGGTACCTCAAAAGCTGGGTACATAGCACTCTCCTTGATAGTTGGGATTATTTGTGCCAACATGTAATAACCTTTCATAGGACCACTGCTCTAGTTCATCTATTTCATCACTTCCTTTGTCTGAGGTTGGACTGTCTTTTGAAGCAGGTTTATCAGTTTTAGTATTAAAACCAAGTCTTGTTTTGTCTCTAGTATTTCAGAATTCCATGGGTATAGGCTCAATAAGCCCTCGTCCTATGTCATTTAGAGGTCCCTTTCCTTTGTATCCCATCTGTTTAAGGAAATCATATCCCTTTCCATGATGTTCTGGGGATATCTCTACATGTTTGACTTCAGCTTCCACTGGTTCCCCTTTGTAAAGCCAGTCCAAGACTGCCTATTCTTCTGTGTTATCTAAAGAAGATGTGGATGCCTTTATCATACCAGTTTCTTTGTTTACTTTTAGCTCCTTGGATGCAGTAGGTGTGAATGTTGAGGAAGGTTTTCCGTAGGATCTTGGTGATACCGAAAGTTCTGTCAGTGAGGGAGTCAGGTCCAGCTTGTACTCTCCCATACCTATTTCTTCAAGTTTTAAGGTTTTGCCAAAACTCTTCATAACCATGTCCTTGGTAGTTTCAAGAGAAATTGTATCCATAGCTTCCTTATTATGTGGGATCATACTACCTGCTTTGTATTATTACAAGTATAGTTAGCATCTGCAGGAATAGTCACTTCCACCCCATTATGTGGGAACTTTATACACTGGTGGTAAGTGGATGGCATAACTTGCATTTCGTGAATCCATGGTCTCCCCAACAAGATATTTTAGGCTAAGGGTAGATCCAGAACTTGACATGTGACATTCCTCTCAATTGGTCTGACTCTGATAGGTAGAATAATAAGACCTTTAGAGGATCTTTCTTCCTCATCATAAGCTTTGATAGTTATCCTGCTTCTGGAATCAAATGTTTGTTCTGAGAGACCCAGTTTCTTGATTAGATCAAGGGTACAAAATTCAATCTTGTGCCTCCATCTATCAACACACGTCAAACTCAAGATTTATGAATGAGGACTTTGATATGGAGGGGTTGATTATGTGGGTGTGTCAATGACTTATCATCCTCTTCAGAAAAGGAGAGGTAATGTGGTGCTGAGATGTGATTGACCATCACTTGGAATTTGTCTATATCAATATCCATTGGGATGTTAGAAACATGTAGAGATTGTTCTAGGATTTCCCTATGTACTGTGGATATCTTGAGCAACTCGAAGATAGAAATTTTGGTAGAGGTTCATTGCAATTGGTCTACCAAGTCATACTCTGCTCCAGAAATAGTAACCATGTGTTTTGATATTGGTTTGGGAATAATAATGATAGGAACTTTGGATGTTGATGTTGGTTTTGGGGGTCCTTTAATCGTGACCTGTGCTTGGCTCTGTGTCACTGCATTTGAGTGGAAAGAAACACCTTTGATTGTGACCACACTGATTGATTCTGTTTTAACGTCTAGCATATTGATCACATTATCATTATTGGAATAGGTGTAATTGACTTCGTTACCTTTTCCTTTAGATGTTTCCCTTTTTTCATAATTAGGGAATGGTTTATTGAATGTTGTATGATCTTCATTGGTAGTGTGACCATCTACTTTGATCTTTCCTCCTTCAATGAGGTCTTGAATGACATGCTTAAGCTTAAGGCAATTGTTAGTCTTATGTCATTTATTTTTTGTGAAAGACATAGTAGGAGTTATCATCCCACCATCTGGGTTTGACCATTGGTTCCCAAGGTTTTGAATCAGGAATAGTAAGAACTTTTTTATCCAATGGTGTTTTCAAAATAGTCTCAAGAGGTTCTCCCAAAGGAGTGAATGTTCACGAGGTTTGGAAGTCCATGATCGTCCCTTGTCATTATCATTATTTGCTTTAGGTATGGGAGTTGTGACCTTGGAATCCTTGCTTGCTTGCATACTATTGGTTAGATTGAATACTTCAGGTTTAGGACCAACATTGGATGCGTCTACTACGCCATTGCTGACAACATTCTTGTTTTGCTTCCACCATTTAGGCTTGGAGTTGTTTGATTTGTTTTCACCTTGAAGAGTGATCTCCCCTCTTTTGACCATGACTTCCTCAATACGGAGGGCATTTTTAATCATTCTATCAAAGCTTGGTGAGTCTTGCATTTGCAATGCATAGTTTAATTCGGGTACCAAGTTATTAATGAAGATTTCCATCTTCTCAGATTCGGGAATGGCTCTTGAATATCGTGCAAAGATCTTTCTCCATCTTTGCAGGAAGTGTGTAAATGATTCACCAGTCTTCTGTGTTTTGTTACATAGATCCATCATGGTCACATCGTGTTGTATGTTATAGGAGTAATGCTGGATAAATAATTGAATTAGCTCCTCAAAATTTTTGACTTTAGGGTTCATCTTTGAGAACCATTCCATGGCATTACCTCCTAGACTTCCTGGAAAGAGTCGCATGAGGTATGTAGGTTCGTGCATGTATTCTATGCTCAAAACACACAATTCCCTTGCATGATCGTGTGGGTAAGTTTATGCTATGTACTTTTCGTACTTCAGTCTTGCCACATTGGGAGGAAACATAACCATAGCAATACTATTATCAAAAGGGAATGGACAAATTGAGTCCAAAGAGTATGGTGATTTCGGTTTAGCTTTCTCTTGTTTGAGGTTTGTAAGCTCTGTTTGCATCAATGTTAGTTGTTTGGTAAAAATAGATATAGGAGTTGGTACTTCCTTTTCTTTGAGTTGTTCCACATTGTAATCATTAGGTAATTTGACACCCGTGGATGCTAGATGGAGGAAGTATTTCTCTTTATCGTCATCAATTATCCTTTCCAATATCTTGTGGAACCTCTTACTCTGTTTGAGTTTATCATACTCATCTTCAGGGATCTCCCCCTCACTGTCTGATCCAAATGGATCACGTTCAAAGGTGGTTTCTTCATTCTCATCTAGATCTTTGTGCTTTTGACTCTTTCTATTGTCATATTCGTCAAAAGCTGCACTCTATTCACGAGTGTTTCTATCCATTTGTGGAGAGTCTAGATCAAGTAGGGAATTGTGAGATGTTTCTCCTGGAAAGTGTGTTGATTTAGGAGGCACTTCCGATCCTTTAAATGTGTACTTGTTGTGTCTTGTGTTAACCATGTGGTTATGTCTCAACTTTCGTCAACGTTTCCCAATAGTGTTAGGTAGAGTCTCAAATCATTCAAGTGAGTGTGTCTAGGTAGAAGTGTTGTTTGCGTTTGGTGGAAGTAAATGATTCGAGTGTAAGAAGGTTAGAATGCCCTGATAGTGAGTTGGGAATCAAGTTGTTGTAAAAAGCGGGTAGACCACACCTATTGAGACAGATTGGAAGAGTCCAACAGGACATGCAAGGTAGACGTCTGAAAAAGTTTTTGATATAGCCACGGTGAGACCAAAAGAAGCAATAAGGATAGACTAAAGAGTCAAAAGGGGATCCAAAATAAACTATCTTTCTTTGAGAGGCAAAGATGCAAGTTCCCACTGTTCAAATGTTTTCAGTTTTGTCTTGGAAGTGCGTGAAGTTTGAAGATCGCATTTTGAGATTTTTCAATGTGTGAAAAACACATGTAGACCAAGGTTTGAATTTTTTTGCTTGTTTGAAGGTGTTATCTTTTTAATGATTTTCAGTCACATCAACCATTGTTGCATTGTTATGAGGGTGAAACAGACACATATCTTATCCCTATTTGCTAGGTGGAGAATGAAAATCTTTGCTTGTTGACTTAGGTACACACTCAAATGCTAATCATAATACAACCATCACCAAGCACGCAATGGCTCCAGTCATGATGTTGTATTAGTTGACACCAAATGCAAGTGAGGGCATGATATGACGAGTGTCTTGGGGAAATTACTTTTTGCCTTGCACAAAGATTATCACCCTTTCGGGGATAAATCAGGAATTCTTTTAGTTGAAATGTTGTCTTTTATTGGGCAATTTGTTCGAAACCGTCCCCCATAGAATTGCACAAGGCAAAATTGAGGCGTATAGCCCTATGAGTACTTGAATATATGTAGTCTCGCAAGCAAGATTCAAGCGGCTCCTCTCTACACCTACCTAAGCATGTTCAAGTAATGATGTCAAAATTCCATGAACAAAACCAACTCCGTCTTCTGAGGCTTTTGCCTATGAGGAAGCAATTATTTATAGTGAGTTGGAAGGGTTGGCGTAAAACCTGTCCTCACTTGGGTCATTATCGGGAGATTTTTTCCTGAACCGGCAGGCCCTCTACTATTAAATAAATGTACAAAGGATTGGCGAGCTTAGGATGTCTAGATTTCTGATTCTTTGAAAGAAGAAGAGCATACTCTCCTAATCCATGTCATTTTCTCCCAAAACACGCAAATCAATGTTCATTCCTTCAAGCTATGTTGATCTTGATTTAGGTTGTTCCTATTTAAGAAAAACAGGATGCTTGAAGGCAAATTTTGCCTTGTTCAATTGACCACAATTTTTAGTGCTTTGCTTGTTCAATTTCTAATTCCAAAAGAAATTATACGATGTAGTTGTTCATTGAACCACAAGATTTAGTGATTTGTGTTTATTCATTTACTGAGCCCAAAATTAAACGATGAGGTTTGTTTTGTTCAATTACTCCAAATTCTTTTCAAATCATAAATTGACTTGTGAGTTTCTGATTTTCCTTAAAAAGGAAAAGAGCATATTCCTCTGGTCAATTTAGTATAAGATTGGAAAATGTTGTTAGTTTCAGAAGCATAAGAAAAAAATATAAGTCAAGATAAAGGATCAACAATCTGTAAAACCACAAGTTAGTATCTTCTTTTCACTCTCTTAGCTCTGACAGTAATTTGCAAACACAAGTTAGGCTAAAAATAGGATGACCATCACGGAAACAACCAAGTTAGCAAGTTAGAAATCAAATTTGCAAATGTTAGAACCTTGTATTTCTGCCCCCTAGACGACAGACGATATTTCAGAGACCCAAAATGATAAACCACTAAAATGATAAAAGATTGACCCCAAAATATAAAACATACCCAAGATGATATTCCTTTTATGTGAAATGATAATACATACCAAAAATGCAAAAACAACTACCAGAAATGATTTTAAGGTCAAATTTTACCTTCTGGAAGTGCAACAACAGACGATAATAAAACTCCCATAAACAATAAAATATTTACCGGAAATGATAAGTTGCTCTCGGAAATGATAAAAGAATGACCGGAAACGATAAGTTGCTCCCAAAAATGATAAACTGCTTGCAAATTTTGAAAATGTTAAGGGCAGAGAGAAAAATTAGGTGAAATTTCAAGCAATCTTGCCCCACGGTGGGAGCCAGAGATGTGTGTGTGATTTTTGTACCTGTTAAGAGACACAACACTTCAATACATCATTGCATTAGTGAAAGCAAGGGGTTAGCAAACATAGCAATCACCAAAATTGATCTATTGCTTCCTATCTAGGAGGAGTGTGAAAAATAACATAATAGCCCTCAGATTATGCATATTCCAGTGACAAATACAACCTAAGAATGGAAGATTCAAAAAAAAAAAAATCTAAATGATTCAAAAACATGCATTCTAGCTCTAAATGAAGATTATACCAATATAAAGTAGAAAGAAGCTATGATGCAATATGAAAGTCCCTAAAACATGAGCAACATAAGGTTGCTTCTTCAATTCTCCAAATATGGGCAGCATAAGGATGCTATCAACTCTTCAAAATTAGGAGCATTATAACAATACAATAAAAGACTTCCAATTTTAGGGCCATTTGAGCTCAAAATCCATCCTATTTATAGGAGAAATGGATGAAGAGGAGAAGACTCTAGAAGGGCTCCATTAATGAGGGTGTAAGACTCATTAATGAGGTATGGGTAGAAGGAATATGTAAGATTCATTAATGATTCATTTATGAAAGCATTAATGAGGTATGGGTGAGGGTTTAAGAAGCATGGGTGAGGGTTTAGAGTCAAGCCTGACAAAGTGGACTTGAGGAAAGGAATCTTGAGATTCCTTGACTTTCTCAAGTGGGTGGAGTTGTTAATCATTCCTTAATGGAATGTGACAAGCTTAAG
>MU226945.1:1380311-1416265 GCA_018584345.1 Thuja plicata
AAGAAGAATTAGCATGTGAGAAGGGGTTGGGATGAGTTTAAACTCATGGTTGGGTAGTTGAGATTGGTTAGGTTTGAAGGAATATTAATAAAATGAATTGTTGTAATAACATATTCATTCAATAATAGGGATTTAATTAATCATTTAAGCTTTTGATTGATTTGTAATAATTAATTAGGACTATAGCCAAATTGAATCAATTTAGGCTAGGGGATTGATTTTGCAAGTGATGAGGTATAAATAGGATTTCATTAATTCCCTTTTAAATTAATTACCTTAGCCAGGTATGATTTGAATTGATTTGATTGGCTAAAGTGATTAATGTAAATTAGTGATTAGATCACTTAGGAGATTAAATCTGATTCGAATGAATTATGCCAAGCAGTAACAGGGTTGTTTGGACATAATTGGGGGTATGATCACACTTAGGGAAAATAGGGTCTATGCTTAGAGTAGACCAAATCTAGGTGGTTACAAGACCACATGACCAGAGAAGCACGACTTTCACTAACAACAACCCCTTCGATGGATTATTTAGCTACTTTCTTTGTAGTATGTACAAGCTTTGTTTGGTTTCTCATAACATCAAACACAATTGCATTAGCAATGTCCCATTCTGGAAGAATGAGGATTCATGTACTTCTGACCATTTCAATTCCCTCCTTAGGGGTGATTGTTTCAAATTTCTTTAACATTTCTTGTTTTACCTCAGCCTCAATATCATTTATATTTTTATCTGGTTATTCCTCCTGCTTTTTCTGACATGTCTCTTTAAACTGATTAATATGAATCCCCCAAAGGAATTGTATAAATGCCCTAGCTTTTATAAAGCTATCATCTTTCATGAATTCATCACCGGCCTACTTGGTGATAGGGTCCATTTCTTTACCAACAAACTTTTCTACAGTTAGGTCCATCTCAACCCTTTTGGGTGCTTCTAGTATTCCCTCTTGAATTTCTTGATGAGTAACACATATCTGCCCCATGCTTCCCATTTATAGAAATTGCTCTGCTACTCCATGTTCATCAATATTCAATAGGGATTGAGAGGGTGAATACACACCTCCACTCTGTTGTACATCTTCTTCCACTCTATGCCTCTTTGGAGAAGGTTGGGACTCAAGATCAATATCAATCGACCTCTTCCCCTTTGAGGTGGAAGGCTCCTCAACATGTATTTTCTCTTCAATCAATTTGGAGGAAGAAATCATATCTTGTATTGTATGATCCTTTGGGGATGTATCTCCCTTGGGAATCACCACAATGTATCCTGATCTCTGGTGAAAAACATACTCACCAGGTGGAACAAGTCTAGCAAATGTTGGCTTGCTCAAGAAATTTTTAGCCTTCTTTGGATCTGATTCAATGACAACATCTTTTTTCTGATTTAAAGCTTTCTTAATGCCTTCAAAATGCTTCATCACAACATCAAATTTCCTTTCAAAGGGCTTGAATTCCCTCAATGGATCATAATCTCTGTCAAAATGTTGCACAAAGTCAAGGGTCTCTTGTACACTAGCCACTTCTCCTTTTTAACTTCATGTTCTTGTAGTTTGAACTCATTTATGATAATATCTTTAGGAAAGTGGAATTGGTGATCCATTTCCATGCACCTACTTCTCTTCTTAAACATATCATTCAAGAAATCCTCGAGGTCAGTGCACCTTGCCACTGATGTTGCTAGTTTATAAGGCTTCAAAACCTTATCCATGTGCACCCATCCACCCTTGGTAATAACAAATTGGTGAGAAATAGTGACAGTGGGAAAGATAGAACCCATGTTCTTTCTTATCAGTGCAATCTCCTGTAGACCACCAATCCATTTGATAATCCCATAAATACCAACCTTCAAAGGAACTTGGTAAGGAAGTAAATATGGAGTACCCCTAAAACTATACACTCTAAAAATAGTTGAAACAAGATATATGATGATATCCCACCAATTATGTACTATTGTGATATCCATAGCATACTACTTTGGTCTTATGAAAGACAACAGAGCTTTTGGGATCCTCTGATTCTAAAGAAATAATAGGGCTCTAAGACTTGAAGAAAAACATCTATCAAAAGTAACAAAATTAACATCTTCTCCGCCCCAGCATAAATCCAAACTCAACAATTGGACTGGAATTTCTTCACCATCCTTCATCTTCATCAAATCCATCTCTTTCTCAAAATAATCTAAACCTTTGTATAGAAACATGTGCACCAGCATTGAATATCATCCAAATGGTCTATCCACCTTTAACTTCTGAATACCAACTAGGACATTGTGAATTAGATCAGCAACAAAAGGTGCAAATTCAAAAATGACAGCAAGGTGAGGGTGAAGGGCTTGAACCATCATAAACATATAGTGGATTGGCATTTCTGTTTCTACATCCTCTCCAAAAATATGACACAAGGACCAATACATACCCTTTGCCTTCATATTGAAATAATCTAACTTAATTGGTTATGGGGTATTAGGACCTACTACAATTAATCTTGAAACCTTGTCAAAATACTCCCTTAAAGGTCCACTTCTAAGATAATTTCTTCAATATGGGTAGAGGGCTCATTCAATTGGAAAACTTCATGAATTTCATCAGCAGTGTTGCTTATCAGAGGTTTAGCATCCACATCTCTCACTACCCTGGCCACTGGGTCATATTTCTTTGCTACCTGGAGTAGGATGTCAGCATCCATGAAAACATTTGGAACTAATAGCTTCCCCACATCAAATTGCCAGATATTACTGATAGGAGCATAAGCATTCCTTTGACCAAAACCCACTTTAAAAAGATCTAAACCGAACATACTAATATTTACATCCGTCAGCTGTCATAGTATGCTCCCATAAAACTAAAGAAAAGTAAAAAACAAACATTTAGTTTTGGGTGATGCAAGATTTCTCTTACACCCTAGATGCTCCTGCATCAAACTTGGGTTACATTAATCCTAACCTCTTTATCTTTATTTCCAATCTACTATATAAAGAGCATTCAAATGACTCGTGCATAATTTATCCACATTGGAAAAATGTACTAGTGAATCCTCTTCATGTTCCTCTTCCCTTTGAAACTTCTGACTCTTGATTAACTTCCTATTCCTCTATTTTCTTGTAAATAAATCTTTTTCTAAGAGGTGCCAGCCTCTTGTATCTTGGAATAACCTCTCCCACTACTAGATTGTCCTCTACCATAGCATTTTATTCCCCATTCTCCTGAGTTATTTTTCCATTTTTAAATTAGTTTCTCTTCTACCTTTAAGGTATACTAATAGGCTTCTTCAACAATTTGCAAACTAACTAAACTTATTTCATCTTGTATGAATAAAAGTAGACCATTTACATACCTCAACACTTGCTCAACATCATTTTCTACATGTTCTATCATGATACTCAATTAGTATATTTTTTTTGTGTAGTCTATGATACTACTTTCCCTTGGTTTTAGATTCTATCTAAATTTCTAGAATGCATCAAATGATAATCTAATGCAAATAATTTATATCTTTCATTTTAGTCATAATTCTATCCCATGACTTGATCTTTTCCTTTCCTCCTTTTTTGTCACTTTGTCTGTAAGTGATCCCAATATATGCACACATTTACTTGCTATTTATTATAAATATATTTCACCTTTCTATTATTTTTAGTTCCTTCAAAATAAAAATACTTCTCTATTCATAATATCTAATCTATAAGTTGTTTAAAATTTAAAATTTCGTTATAATTAGGATGATAAATCTGTGGTTTTTTGTTGATTTGGGTTTTTATCTTTAAGAATATTTCTTTGGCTTGATCTACTTTGCCTCCATTTGTTTTCTTTTCCTCTTTCTCTTTTTCATCCTCGCTAAGATAATCAAATTGTACCTCTTTTCTTTGTATTACTTCATTTATGTCTTGTCTTATTATTATTCCTCACATTTCCACAATTTCTATATCACCAACTCTTGGTGCTCCTCCTCTTAAACCTTATTTTTGGGATTTTCTATAGTTGCAAAGTCTACACTCACTCTTCTTCACCCACAAAAAAATCTTGAGAATCTCTCTATCAACACACCCGCAATCTCCAAGGGAAAGCATAGTTTGATACCACTTAGAACAGTTGGGATTGGGGTCCCTTATTAGGTATCCCAATCACACATCTCTACAAACAAGAATTATAAAAAATTTCATAATAGGAGAAATTCAAATTCTTTATTGTTTTGCAACATTACAAGAGTACAACTACAATATTTCTTTGCATATGGACTTCGGATTTTTTTCTCTCTCTTCTAAGATTATTTGTTAAATTCACTCTCCTTTAAAAACCATCATGTTTCTCCCCCTTTATTATTCGATGTGAGGAAGCTCAACTACTTATAGAGGATCTCAATAGTTTTCATTAACTAGTTTAATGATAGCTTACCTCATATCTTCGTGTGATTACCCTTGCACCTTGTTTTTACAACTTGCATATCCATTTTATCTTTCTCAGTCAAGAGTTTTCTTTTTGTTGAGGATTTGGGCTTATGTAGGAACCTAGGTACTTGTTCTCTTTTCTTCTTAAAGCTAAAACAATTTTGAAGAGATCAACATCATATCTTCATTTATTAGGGGTTTAAGGGTCTTAAGTAACCTTGTCTACTTCCCCAGTCAAGGTTTAATATTCTTTTATACCCTATATTGCTTTTTTGTTGATGATTTTTTACCCATTAGAAACTCCATACTTCCTTTGTTTCTAGTGGTTTCCTATCAATTGTAACTGTAGGGAGTTTTGGTAGTTAAAGAAACTCCTTCACACTTTGACTTGAAACTATGTAAAGATAAGTCTTAGACTTGTTGGATGTAATCGTGGGAACCACAGCTTGTTGATGATTCTAGTGGTTCCTAGAATTGCTATGAGCTCTAAATTTTTCTTGATGATGTTTGAACCTCTTATTCTCAATAACTTCACCAATTTTTATCTAAACTTAATTAAATTTAAAATATAGATAAACTTCTTTCTTCTCTTAAAGGTGAAATCTTAACTTCACAGAAAATAAAAGGATGAATGCTTGTTGACAATTCTATTGATTCCAAGAATACTAAGAGCCTCTAATTAGTTCCCAATTGAGGGTAAAACTTTGATTGACTATAACTTAGTTGATTTTACTCTAATTTACACCAAATTGAAATTTGATATATCCTTCTACAAGATGATTTCCATAATTCAATCTAATTTCCTCTTACAAATGACAAAAAAAAAACCAATAAAAACAAAGAAAAATAAAAGTGGAAACAAAACAATATTTTTGAGATAATACAAGATTGTTTCTAAATCTAAATTATCTTACATCACATGCAATTAGGAATATTCATGTATCCTTTGGAATCTATAATAGTTTTTGATGAATAGTACGTGACTTTTCCACTAATTTAATAACAATGCACTATTCACAAAAAAATAGGTGGGGAAAGATCATCCCTCAGGAATCATTCAGGCATAGATTAGAGAACAAATACACATGGGTAAGCCCAAATTAGAAAATATAGGCTAATATTGGAGAGAAGAAACAAATATAAAAGATACTAAGTAGCGAGAGTAGTAGCAAAGAGTGGCGGTGACATATATTTGTCATCCTTTTGACCCCATACATCAACGGGTTGGGGGTGGCATCTAGAAGGGACCACCCTTCTTTTCTATCAACCTCCTCCTTTTCATTATCTTCGTGGGAAGGATAAATTTCTATAGCTAAGTGGGGAGCCATTTGGATGAACTAGGTCATCTACTATCACTGCTGAAAGTTGATCAACCACTATAACTTATAGTGATTAGGCCCACACCCCTTGAACTCCTCCTAGAGTTGGAAGAGGCTTTGCGCAATGGAGAGGTAGAGCATCACCATGTGAAATCATTGGCATTAGGGAGCCTGATACCATAGGGTTTGGGAGCAAAAAGTTGAGGAACTATAACCACTCTCAAGGTTGTGAGGTGGAGAATGATCGCAAGAGGTGGAGAATGATTGTGAGAGATAAATTTATCTAGAGGGAATCTAGAAACCATAAAAGGTGTATTCTCATGATGATCAAGAAGCCACTAAAGGTGGGCCACCTCTAGAGAAATTTTTTTGCTTGCACTTGAATATGGAGCTTCACATTATTACGTATACATGCTTTAACATAAACACCAATATTCTACAAAATGAATAACATTTCTATCTTTCCACAAAGTAAAAGGATATCTACCCTAAAATCATAAAAAATATGGGTAAACTTGAAGGGAATGCAAGGTTAATCCCCCAAAAGAGCCATGTTCTAGGAAAAATGTTCTGGCCAAAAGGGGCAAAAGCAGTCATGAATCTAACTCCACAAGTTTTGTGAATGACAAAAAAACTAGAAGATATGTTTGAAAGAATTTGATTGCCCAAAAAAAGGGAAACAAGGATCAAGAATTCCCATGTTTTGTAGGTGTGATCACAAAGGAAGGCCTTGGAAAATAATAGACTAGGAAAAATGGACAAGCTTGGGCTCAAGAATGACAAACCAAATACTCTAGAATTTGAATCACCAAATGGGTTGTGAGGACTGCATATGTTATTGGAGGTTCAACATAGGCACCAAGGGAAGGTATGGAGAGATAGCTAGCAGTAACCCAATAATAGCTTGTAGCTACAAAAAACTAGCATTGAGAAACCAATTCCAATCTTTCCTCTAAGCGTCACAAAGTGAATGCCAATTGTATGTAGCATATTTAGAGGTAGAGAAGACATGACCATGTTAAATGTATGTCGATTCAGCCTAAAAATATAATATTCAACTTGCATATATTCCTAGGAACAAAGATTCATAGTGGCTTTGGAAAAAAAGTCTTGGGGTGTGTAGGTGCCACCATGATTGTAAAAATGTAGGGCATGAGCCCAAGCACCCGGGCCAAAGGAAGCCCTTGGATTTTAATAAGTAGAAACCAAAAAATATTGTGTTGGTTGAATGAAAGGCCATCCTTGAATCCAAATCCAAACCACCAAAGCTAAGGTTTAATAACTTCCCAATCATGCCAAATACTTTTATTCACAAAAGTGCCTTCAATATGAACAACATCTAGAACATACCATGAAAGCCAATCCCCCTCCAAGAAGACTTGTTGAATTAATATCCTAAAGAAATGCAATGCTAGAGAAGGAATTTTTAGGCCTCATTACTATAAATGACATAGATTATCTACTTAGCACACAAGGCTAAACCATGATCCTAGGTAAAAGGAAACCCCAAGCCACCAGAACCATGCAGGAGGCAACAAAACTTTAGGACGACTTTGTGAAAACTATGATGGTCAGCAGATTAAGGCCATAAAAAATCCCTAAATAATTTATTGACCCTATAGTAAGATGCCTTTGAAGGATCCCAATAAGATGAGTAATAAACATGGGTGGAAACAAGGATTTTAGAGCACACTTGAAATTTCCCTGCTAGAGAGAGCAACTCGGTAATCCAATATGTTATATTTTTCTTGATTCTTGCAAGGAAAATATTTCAAAGCTCCATGGAAGAGCCCTCAAAATCAAATGGAATTCCCAAAGAATTAAATATTTGCAATACCCAATCCACTTCCACCCATATTGGAGCATCCAGGATGAAGCTAGAAGGAAGTATTTTTGGAAGCACTGAGTTTTATGCCACTAAATGGTAGAACTAGAGGCCAAAAAAAAAGTGTCAAGACAAAAAATTGTCTCCTTGATGTTGTGTTCATATTCAAATAAGGTGAGAAAAGAATCATCTAAAAAATGACCATTGGCCAACTATGAAGGTTACTTTGGTAGGGAAACTCCCCTAGCTTGTCCTAAAGAGATAGAGCTTGCCAACAAATACCCAACGCCTTTAGTAAACAAAAAATATAAGGAGCCAAAGGATACCCTAGATGGATAGATCTAAAAAACCCAAAAGCCAAAGACTCGTGGCTATTGATGGGGATGCACATAGAGGAGTCCTCAAACAGTATTTTTATAAAATGGATAAATTAAGGGCCAAAGCCAAGGGAAACCAACATGGCTAAGATAAAAGGCCCTTTAATCCAGTCATGGGCCTTAGCAAAATCAATTTTTAGGTCTATTAGAAGTGAAAAGACCACTCTATACCTTCCGATGTGATAATAATGTTGTCCAAAATAAATTTAGATTTGATGAAACTAATATGCTTTGGCTAGACAATTTGTAGAAGTAAATGACGAATCTTTAAAGCTAGGGCTTTACCAATAATCTTGTAGGAGACATTAAGCAAGGTAATAGGCTAGTAGTTGCAAATACATCTAGGGTCTCCAACCTTAGGTATAAACTTAATATTCCCTTTTTTGATTAGTTGGCCCAAATATTGATGGTAAAAAGTATCAATGTAGACCTTATGCAAATCAGGTTCCACACAAAACTAGAAGACTTTATAGAATTTGAAAGGAAATCCATCACACATAAGGGACTTTTCATCGGCCATGGAGAAAACCAATTGATTAAGGTCATTGATAGAGAGCATCTATTAAAAAATCCCTTCAAACTTCAGAAAGTTGGGAGGCTACAACACTATTCAAGAAAATTATGAAGAGCTTTGTCTCACTTAGGGAAGATCTTGAGTAGTGAAAAATTTCTCATAATGACAAATAAATACCTAGAGAATGTATGGTAGCTCAAAGAGCATGTATGGCCTTAATTTTATAGATACCAGGTGAGGAATGACAAGCAAAAAGAGCTAGGAAAATCTCTTTGGAAACGTGATCCCCCACCTTAAGTCGGTATATTATAGCTTTGATCTGGGTACCAAAGATAATGTGGTTATCAATGGTTTTGTTTTGGTGGAGGAGTTGTGCGACCTTAACTTGCAAGCTAAGAGTGAAGAGGTTAGCATCAAGAGCCTTTGTGGGATGGTGGAGATCCAAGGTGACAAACTCATTGGACCTCCAGTGAAACATGGCCAATTGGCGACCATAAATTTGGAGGAAATGAGATGTGTGTTGGATAGAATAATTCCACCAAGCAATCCAACTAGATTGTTGAGTTGGATGACACTGGACAAATTCCAAACCCACTAAATGTGGTCCACCATGGGTGGATGACTCAACAATGAGGTATTAAAAAATAAATGGGTCTTATATGGCCACATGCAACCCACTTGCCATTTAATGTTGAGCTTGATGGGATAGTGGTCTGACAAGGCGACCTTAAGGAGAGGTAAAAGTGATAGATCTTGACAAGAAGAAAAAGAGAAAAAAAATTGTGTTGTGATCATAACATAATCAATCTGTTTAAAGATCCTATCAAAACCTACCTAAAAATTACTCCATGTATGCCAAACACCTTGATGATGGTGGTGGTCTATATTGGGATTAAAAAGCCTCAATTTTGGTGCATATAAAACCATGCTTTTCTCTCTCTAATGGTTCATTAAAAGGGAATCAAGCATTCTTTGTTAGAGGCCACCTCAACCATATTAAAATATCTGCATAGAACCCAAGTGGTAGGTGATAATAAATTAGCAATCTATTGCCAAAGAGATCTCTCCACAACATCATTGGGAGCATAAACATTAGTGATCTGAAAGGAATGATTATCAATCGCCATGAGGATCCATGCGAGTTACTGAGTGATATCAAACCCATGGACAACAACACAAGATTTTCACTATGGCACAAGAAGGGTGACTACCCCTCCATGACCTACGTCGTGATTGTAAGCCAAAAACTAGGTTATGTGCACAAATAACATAACATGTTGCAGAAAACATGAATGAAATAATTTTAATTTCATGAAGATAAAAAGCATCTATACCAGGATATTTCTATTGAGTGTCTCACACATAATACTTCTTGGAAAGATCAATGAGACCTAATACATTTAATGACATGAAATTTATGATTCAAATTCTTGCATGTCACTATTGTCCTCAAAAGAGGAGAAAACTACTATACAATAAATCAGATGCCTTTTGAAAGCTACGGTAAGGAACCTTGCACTTTTTTAGAGCATGATCACCATTCTCTACAAACCCAGAAGGGACGCAAGAGCAAAAAAGAGTGTTTGGTTGAACAACAAGAACTGAGGTTGTTGAGGGGTTTGAACCCAAGACAAAAAAAAATGACACCCTCAATAGTTGCAAGAGCGACATACTATTTTCCATTCTCTATAAGGTTTGCACTAACAAAAATGGTTGCTTGTGCTGCAATAGTATATGTGGCTACAATGTAGTTGAATCTTGTTGCTTTTGTGTAGTAGTAGAAAATGAGGAACCCTTCCCTTTTTGGGGAGCTATGATCCGTTTTCCTCTGCTTTGGGAGCCTTGGATGGTTGGGAGTGTATAGTCAGAAAATGGAAGCACTTCCATGGTAGACTAGTTTAGCCTTCTGAGTAAGTGGTTTGGGGTCATGTCAAGCACCTTGAATGGGTTCCTGATTTAGACCCGGCTTTCCCCCTGTTCTGCCCCATTTTCCACCTCTCTCTAGCCAGTTTATGGCATTCTGGACTGCAAATTTGAGATCTTTGACCTCAGGGTCAAGGTCAACCTTTTAGGTCTATGTTTACCTTAACCCTAGCCTAGGTCAAGGTCAACCTCACCTGTGACCTAGGTTGACCTTGACCCAAGGTCCAGATTTTAGGATCTCACAGTTTCCAGATGTTGGTCTTTGAAAAAGTTAATTCCCGCTTCCGGATAGGCTATTTTGGGTTCCGAAGCGATGATTCCTAAATTATATTTAATATAGGTCCTCTCCTAGGGGTAAATGCTTTAATGGGAATTTAATTCTCCTATGTCGGCCTCCTTAGAAGATTGTGCCCTAATTTCATATAAAAGGGAGCCTTTCTCCTCTCATTTTCTTTAAGTCCTCTATCCAAGCCTAAACGTTATTGAGCAATTAAGAAGCATTATCAAGTGAAGTTCAAGCAAGATAAGGAGCGAGATTTGAAGCAAGAATCTATCCATCATCAAGCATTCAAGCATTCATCAAAGAGATACATTGGAGGCCAATGAAGGATTCAAGCTACATAGTGCCCTTTTTGGTGATCTCTCCGTCCACTTCTTCCAAGCCTCTTCATACTCAAGAACCCATTCAAGATTTGGTGTTGGAGATCTACAAGTGATTGATTGAAGACATCCTACATTCTAAATTCTAGATCCATTGGTGCATACCTAATTGTGGATTCAAGGATTCAAATCCTCCACAAGGACTTTTACATGAGTAAGGTGAATTATTTCATTTACTTTGTTTACTTCTGCAATTTCAATTATATATTTGAGGTTAATTCCAAAAATGGGGTTTGATTAAGGCAAACCCCTCCCCCCAATAAAAAAATCTCTTTTTCTTGCAGGTACAGGTTTGGGACTGTGGATTTGAACTTAGATCTAGATACCCTTTTTAGAGAACTATCAGGATTCGTGAATAGATTTTTTGTGAGACCTGTGCAGGTCAGGGTCGAGATTATTGGGTCAGGGGTGACATTTGTGGGTCAAGGTCAACCTTTTTCTCAAGACGGTGTTAGATCGAAAAAATATTTTTGGGTTTTGTTCGTCTCTACGTTTCTGTTCTGGATCATACTTCAGATTTCCCAAAAACAAAGTACAGACCTCAGAATACAACATTCTTTAGATCTGCAATTCTTTAAGGTTGGCACTTCCTCTCATTATTTTCAATTACTGTTATATATCATATCTCCTTAATCATAAAATAGAATTTAAGATCTTCTTCCTTACTCTCATTTCCAAATGGTTGATTCATTTGTGTATTGATCCTTCTTTTGGGTTAATCAACTTGGATCTTTCATTTGTGCATTTGGGGATAAAAGAGGAACATCTTATCTTCCTTCCCCCTATAATGCTTAATCACATTACAATACACATACATAAATTACAATTAAATGTAAAGGTCAAGGAAATACAAGACCTTTCAAACCTAACCAAATCAAAATATATCTAAATAAAATAAAATAATCAATTTTCTTCCTTTGCATTTTGGTGAACCCGCGATAGACAACTCTTTCTTTTTGGTGTTAGATTTAAATTTTTATGCTAGATCTTTCATGTTCTTTCAATTACATTTAAAATTAATAAATCAAAATCTTGTGTTAGTTCATTTGAATTGCATTGGTGTATGAGCTTTACCACTTCTAGTCCTACATATAGTATCCCAGTTAGAAGAATCCATAGACTTATGGGTTCCTTTGATCCTGAGTCTTCCTCTCCTTTCCTTAGGATCCTGGATGATAATTTGATAACTCATGATTCTAATCCTTCTATGGAGCATAACTCTTCTCACTCATCTCATGATGATGAGGATGATGCCTTAAGAGTTTCTCCTGAACAAGTGCAAAAACTCTCAACCGAACTTGATAAAATGGGAAATTGGCTTATCCAAGAAAACCATAATCAAGATTTCATCCAAGATATAGAGGCTCTTAAGAAATTCCTCCATGATAATGATCAAGGTGTTAACTTCTTGCATGGTCTAACTCATCTTGTGCATTCGAATGTTAAACCTTTAGCTCAAGAGGCTCAAGAGTTAGGATGTACACCTCTTATCACTAGTCAAGGACCTTCTTCCATTCCTAGCATTCCTACTTATACTCCTCCTTTGATGACTACATCTCTCCCAATTACATCTATTCCTATGAGTGCTCCACCGATATCTCTACCTACCTCACAACCTTCATATCATAGTTTACCTTTTACTTATTCTAATCCCCTTCCAACTGTGGTGCCTAATGTTCCACCAGTTGTGTCTTCTATTCCTGCTGCTTCCTACACTTTCCCTAGTGTTCCTAACATTTCTATGCCACCTATTTCCTCTAATGATTCCACAATCATTAGTTTGGCTCAAACTGTGTCATCTTTACAACAACAAATTGCATCCTTAACCCAATCAAAGTTTAGCATTCCTACTTGTGACATGGGTAGTCCTTTATTCTTAGACATCATTCGTGTTGTTGTCTCTCAACAAGTTGATATGCCTTGTCTTGATAATTACAATGGTAAAGGTGATCCTGTCACTCATGTTAAAACATTTCAAATCCTTTGTAGTGATTATGCTCATGACCATAGGATTTTAGCTAAATTGTTTGCTAGAACTTTTCATGATAAGGATTTGGAATGGTATTGTTCTTTACCTCCTTATTCAATTAATTCTTTTCCTAAACTTGCTAATACCTTTATCCAAAAATTTCAAAATAACATTGGTCCACAAGTTTCCTTAACTGATTTAATGCATTGTAAACAAAACATTAAGGAAAAGCTGACTAATTTCATTGGTAGATTTAAGCATTTGTATGCTCAGATTTATTATCTTGATCCCGATATTGATATTCAACATATGTTTATTTCAAATTTACAAAAGGATATTAGAGATAAGATTATGCTTATTGAATTTACCTCTTTTCAACAACTTTGTGCAACACTTCACCATTACCAGTTACAAGCGAGTCAATTTGAGAGCAACACTCCAATGGCTCCTATTCCAGTTGATAAGAGTGATAATGCTCCTAATCCTAATAAGTTTCAGAAACCTAACAACTATGTAAATATTAATAAATAGATGAATGCGGTTTTTGACGAAGTTGTTGTTACATCCAATAATGCCACTTATGCATCCACTCCTTTCCGTATGAATCGTACGTTTACTCCTCTCTCTGAAACTTTGATTTCTATAATGAGTAGGTTGTAAAGTGCTAATATGATTACCTTGCCTCCTATTCGACCTCTTCTCCCTACCACAATAGCATCCAAATCCTTCGATTCTAAAGCTTTTTGTCAATACCATCGCTAGAATGGCCATGATACTGAAAAATGTTATTCTCTAAAGCATAAAATTCAAGATTTAATTGATTCTAAGGCTTTGTCTGTTGATAATTTTGATGGTAGTGGGAATAAATATGTTTCTCCTCCTAATAAAAACCTTCAAATCTATACGAATCCTTTACCTACACATGATACTAATACCATAGCTCAACCATCTTCTGTGGATATTATCTATGATTCAAAGATGGATGATCTTAATCACATTGTTAATAATGTGGAGTGTGTTGTTTCGTCTCAACCTACTGTTCAAGATCCTTCACCTCTACTTCAACTTCCAGTTCCACCTGAACCTCAAAAACAAACTAAGGATAAGCGACCTAGGGAACTTTTAATCACCTTTGATGGTTCTAAAATGATTAAAGCTCCTGACAGTCCCCTTTATATCTGTGCTAGGATTTCTAAGATACCTACTTGTGGTTGTCTTGTTGATCCCACATCTTTAATAAATGTCATTACTAAGGAAAATCTTTTTATGAAAAATTTACAACGTGATTGCTATTATCCATCTGATGCATGGATCCAAGCTTGTAATGGTTTTCTTTATCCCGCACTTGGTTTTATCAACTTACCGGTTGAACTTTGTGGAAAAGTTGTTGATATTGCCTTCATTGTTATTCCTACTTCTGATCAATTTCAAATCAAATTTGGTTTACCATGGATAACTGCTATGCATGCTATCTCTTCTCCTATTCATAAATGTCTTAAGTTCATTCATAATGGAGAAGTCAAAATGATTAATCATAGTTTGTATCAACCTTCTAGGCCTAGAGATTGTGCTACTCTTGATTTCTTTTGGCCTTCATTACCTAACTCATGTCCTCCTCGCCCTGATCATCTCTTTTGTTCATACCAAGCTTACAAACATCGCAAAATTGTTGAGTTAAGCATGCCTCAGATAGATCTCAACCGTGGTTTGTTGCCTACTCCTTCCATACCTCCTTTAGCCATTACTTCTAATTCTAATAAACAAACTTCTACTGTTTCATTACAACGCATTGAAAACCCTCCTATAAAACCTGTGAAGGAATCTGTGGTCATTCCTCCTAGTTCTCAAAATATGGTAAGTAAAGAAAAACACAATAAATCTGCTAATGAACGTCGTAAGAAGCGTAGAGATAATGCTAGGGCCTGTGCTTCTCTTCTTCTAAACTCTTTACCTAATTTTGACCAACCTATGCCTGATGTCTTGAAAGAAGTCAATATTCATAATGATGTTAAGATGAATGAGTATGATGATCCTATTTGCATCTTAGATCCCATTTTAATTAATCTTGATGAGGATGATACTTTAGATGATCCTATTGATCTTAGTGATGAATATGAGACCATTGATCTTGACACTGACTTACCTCATATGCTTTCAACTCAATTGACAATTAAACCTAGTAGCGAGCAATGTGATTCTCAAGAGGATCCTTGTTTGGAACTGGCTATCATTCTTGTTGTATTGGATATAGTCCCTCTTGCGATTTTCCCACCTTCCCTAACTTATATAAACCAAGATAGGGAGAGTAGGTGATGCGCCTGATTGGCCTATCCTTCATGATAGCCCTTTTTGTATTTTCATGTTGTATTGTGCTTCTCCTGTAATGTGTTTGCTAAATGTTTATTAGATTATTTTATACGACCCTTGTTACTTTGTTGGTGCAAGGTGATAAAAGACTCAAACCTATTGTATAATTCCTCTATATATGTATCTTTATTCTTCTATATGTTATTCTTATGTTATGTTGTACTTGTGCTATTGTTCATAAATGTTTCCCTTGTATAGTCTGCTTGGATATGTGACATGGTAGCACTGATTCTTTTTGGTCTCCAGGTTGTGGTTTGAAAATATTCTTCTTCGTAACTCTTAAGTTTTCTTTCCTCCATTGTGATTGTAGTTCTACTTTCTTTGGGGAATGATGTCAATTCATTTGCAATAATATCATATCTATATATGCACATGTTATCTTATGATCATATTGACCCCACAGTAGGTAGATCCCTTCTATGTTCTTTTGTATGTTTATGTTTATTTCCCTTGATTTGTCTTCATTTGGGGGCATCTCGTAGTGGAAACATAATCTGTAGAGTTGTTTATGTTTCTGTTAAAACCATTGCTCCTGTTAAAGCGTTAGCAATGACTTTAACATGGGGGCATACACTCTACTCACTTTTAGCACACACACACATGTTCAAATTATTTTCAAAACACTTAAAAACTTTTTCCCTATGTGGATTAAAAACTAATCCTTAAAGCATGGACATTTTACTTTTTAGGATCTCTTGATCCCTCCAGTTTAAATTTACACGAATCTCTTGATCCCTCCATTTTTTCAAAAGTTTTGATCCTTTAAGGTCGGAAGGTGTCCTTAAGAATGGATCTCCCTAATGGGTTGACTAGTGAGTAGCCACATTCACTAGGCGGTTCAACTCCATCTTTCCAGTTACGTTGTTTACTTGTGTGGTTTACAATAAGACATAAGTTCTCATTGGGCAAGATAATCACACCCCCTCTCTCTCTTTCCTTAACTAGTGATGTCTCTCTTATTATGATCTTAGGGTTTATAAAGAACTAAGTCCCTTGGGGGCTTGAGGATTTATTTGTCACTTTTTTATTCCAATAAGATTGTTTGTTCTTTATGATCTCCTTTACCAAGAGTTTCTGTTGAGTCCATACTCTTGCTAAATTGGGGGCTAAATGTATAGTCAGAAAATGGAAGCACTTCCATGGTAGAATGGTTTAGCCTTCCAAGTAAGGGGTTTGGGGTCATGTAAAGCACCTTGAATGGGTTCCTTATTTAGACCTGGATTTCCCCTTGTTCTGCCCCATTTTCCACCTCTCTCTAGCTAGTTTCTGGCATTCGGGACTGCAGATTTGAGATCTTTGACCTCAGGGTCAAGGTTGACCTTTTAGGTCTATTTCAACCTTGACCCTAACCTAGGTCAAGGTCGACCTCACCCCTGACATAGGTCAAGGTAGACCTCACCCCTGACCTAGGTCAAGGTCGACCTCGACCTTGACCCAAGGTCCAGATTTCAAGATCTCATAGTTTCCGGATATCAGTGTTTGAAAAAGTTAATTCTCGCTTTCAGATTAGCTATTTTTGGTTCTGAAGCGATGATTCCTATATTATATTTAATATAGGTCCTCTCCTAGGGTTAAAGGATTTAATGGGAATTTAATTCTCCTATGTCAGCCTCCTTAGAAGATTGTGCCCTAATTTCATATAAAAGGGAGCCTTTCTCCTCTCATTTTCTCTAAGTCCTCTATCCAAGCCTAAGTGTTATTGAGAAATTGAGAAGGATTATCAAGTGAAGTTCAATCAAGCTAAGGAGAAAGATTTGAAGCAAGCATCTATCCATCATCAAGCATTCATTAAAGAGATCCATTAGAGGCCATTGAAGGATTCAAGCTACATAGTGCCCTTTTTGGTGATCTCTCCTTCCACCTTCTTCCAAGCCTCTTCATACTCAAGAACCCATTCAAGATTTGGTGTTGGAGATCTATAAGTGATTTATTGAAGATATCCTACATTCTAAATTCTAGATCCATTGGTGCATACCTACTTGTGGATTCAAGGATTCGAATCCTCCACAAGGACTTTTACATGAGCAAGGTGAATTGTTTCATTTACTTTGTTTACTTCTGCAATTTCAATTATATATTTGAGGTTAATTCCAAAACCAAGGTTTGACCAAGGAAAACCCCTCCCCTCCAACAACCAAATCTCTTTTTCTTGTAGGTACAGGTTCAGGACTATGGATTTAAACTCAGATCTGGATACCCTTTTCAGTGAACTATCAGTATCCGTGAACAGATTTTCTATCAGACCTGTGCAGGTCAGGGTCGAGATTATTGGGCCAAGGGTGACATTTGTGGGTCAAGGTCGACCTTTTTATCAAGATAGTGTCAGATCAGAAAAATATTTCTGGGTTTTGTTCGTCTCTGTGTTTTTGTTTCAGATCATACTTCAGATTTTCCAGAAACAAAGAACAGACCTCAGAAAATGACATTCTTCAGATCTGCAATTCTTTAAGGTTGGTGCTTCCTCTCATCCTTTTCAATTTCTATTATATATCATATCTCTTTAATCATAAAACATAATTTAAGATCTTCTTCCTTACTCTCATTTCCAAATGGTTGATTCATTTGTGTATTGATCCTTCTTTTGGGTTAATCAACTTGGATCTTTCATTTGTGCATTTGGGGATAAAAGAGGAAGATCTTATCTTCCTTCCCCCTATATGCTTAAGCACATTACAACACACATACATAGATTACAATTAAATGTAAAGGTTAAGGAAATACAAGACATTTCAAACCTAACCAAATCAAAGTGTATCTAAATAAAATAAAATAATCAATTTTCTTGCTTTACAGGGAGGTTGCGACTCCTTAGATGAGGCTTTAACCTGAGAATAATTAATTGACAATCTTTAATTGTGCTATGAGGATTAGCACCGAAAACAAGTATTGGGCAAGTTCAAATAGAGTACACATTGAGTGTGACAAAGACATCTCTTTGAGGTCACGAGATAAATCAAACTAAAAAAAAAACTCACTTTTGGGTCAAGCACAATAAAAGTATTTAGGCTCAACACAAACAACCTTACCAGTAGACTAGACAGTAGTTTACAAAAAATTCCAACAAGACAAAGGGAGACTGGGAAACTTAATCTAGATGGGAACTCAAAGATTCTTTTCATCAGAGATAGAGAAGTCTCATGACCATGGTTGAAACACAAGTAGGGAGGATCAACCATACCATGGTCCTATTGGGATAATTGAGAGGTGTGTACTGAGAGGGGAGGGTTGAATTAGTACCCTTAAAAACTTTCAATCAACTCTTTGTAACCACTGTTCTGTATTAACCGACTGAGTAGATTGCATACACCAAACATATAGTATCACTGCTGAAATGTAAATGCATGTAAAGTAAAAAATACACATACATAAAGTTAAGTACTCATGACACTAGTATTTTGGTATCGCATAAAACCCCTGTTAGAAGGTAAAAAATGTGGTGGGGATGAGATCCACAAAACTTCACTACTTCAGAAATAAAGTTAGCTTGTTAAAGTTTTACAAAGAATGATCACTTCTACTGATCTTACCCTGTTAGGAGTAACAATAAGATCGATTAGATATACCTCATGTGAAGATTTTACAACAAAATCTATGTGTGCACTCGATTAAGAGATTTAAGATAAGACGGTTAAGTCTACTCTGTTAAGAGATTTAGAGTCTATTACAATTGTTAGAGAGTAACAAAAGTTTGATCTAAAATATATACAATCTCAATATTGCTTATATAGATCCATTGTGTTCATACAAAAACATGTCACCTTAATGTGAATGATAATACCTTGTACTCTGTTCTGCTCGGTAGCCTTGCCTTAGTTCTGTAAACTAATTTCTGCAACGTAGTCTATGTCCTTAAAATCCTTGCAATCTGATCTCCGGTGTCTGTAGTATGGTGGCTACTTGATCATTTCTTGATCAACATACATAACAAAATTTGACATATACACATTTATATATGAAACGATATGACCTAATTAGGGCTTACGTAAAATATGTTTGAATAACTCAGTGAGCGAAGAATGCATAGTAACTAACCTTTGCGTGCTTTTAAATGTGTTAAAATCTTTGAAGAATGTTCGAAAATACTTTGCTACAACTTATCTCTCTTTACTCTGCCCTTCTATGTGATCGCATTGTGAACAAATAAGTTCACGTCGACCAAATATATAGAAATAACTTAGGGTGGTGCAATAAATTCTCTTCACCAACCACTCAGTGAACAAACATTATGCTTGGTTAACACTGACGATATTTTAGCTCAGTGAGTATACCATATACTCAGTTACCATAGTAACTCGGTTGTCTACTTCACATTTTCACCGACTGACAGTTCTAACTTGATACATATTAACCTACTCAACTAGATCATAGTAATAAAAAATATAATACCACAGTGCATCTTTATTCATGCTAATTTGGCATTTGTGCAATGAATACAAGAACTGATGTAAGATATAACATTGCAAAACATAGTTCCATACCTACTTGTATTGCTCAGTTGGAGACGATGGAGCCACCTAATCCATCAGATGAGGTTTCATCGACTGTTGTGCTTGGTCCTGCATTATCATTTGATGCTTTCCTCCACATTTGATTTCTGATCCTTACAATTTCCTCAATTATATTTCCATTCCCATAAGTGTTTATCTGGTCTGCAAAATCTCTACTTAAGTGACCGACTCTATGACAGTAAGAACATGTCATTCCAGAGTTTGACCAATTCCTAGACTTGGTTTGCCATTGTCTTATACAATTTTATGCTATATGTCCATATTTACCACATTTTTCACAACTACTCTAAGTTTTATAATCTCATGCATAAGCATTACCTTGTCTTCTCGATTGATTTACTGTTTCTTGTCCTTTAGGCTTCCAAATTTGCTTTGTGTTTCTTCTGCATGCTTGGGATGTATGACCATGCATGTTGCAATTTTGATAGTATTCATCCATGTATGTTTTCTTCTGTGGTTTGTTCAACTTGGATCTACACTCATGTGCGTGATGTCCACGCTTATTATAGTTATAGCAAATACCATTGAATTTAGGAGGGTTTCTAGGAATACCTTTTTCTTTGCTTCTACAAACATTTGATGTGTGGCCTGGTTTTCCACAGTGATGGAAAGAGGGCTTCTTAGGCTTCACGTTTGAGTATACATTCCTTTTTTCAACTTGATTTGATGATTCTCCTTGCTCAGTAAACCCTAATCTGGTATTGTTGTTTAGTCTTCTTTGATAGTTCAGAAATTCATCCATTCTCTTAGTGATTTCTTCAAATCTCTTAATCACTTCATTATGTTGTTGTAAAATCTTCACTTCATTTCTCAAATTTTTCATTTTCTTCTTTTAGTACACCAATATCATCTATTCTTCTTGCAAGTTTAGTATTCACTCGGTTAGCCTCATGATTCATAGCAACCACTTGATTGGTGATCTCAAAGTAATGTTCAATAAGTCTCAATATCTCAGTTTCTATCTCTTGTAACTTTTCAATCATTTGTCTTCTATCATCAACAGTCATGTTTCTATCTTTTTCAACTTTCTTTGCATCATTCAAGACTTCAACCATTCTAACCATTTATGTGTCTTGACTGATCTGCAGTGCTTTCACTTGTTTAGTAAGTTGTTGATTGCTTTCAGATAACTTTGATATGATTCCTTCAGACACATCATATATGCTACCAGATTCAGATCCAAATGTATCAAATGGGCCATGAATATCTTCTTCATGGTAATCAATCTCACGACAGCAAAGTGCCATGTCCTTTCTCTTAATTAACATCTCCCTGAGTTTCTCTTTGGCTTCCTTGAATTGTTCGACATAGATCTGTAGCTGTAACTTCTAATTTTCAATAGTTTTGTCAAGTGTATACCTTTCCATTGTAAGATCTTTTCTCTTCAGTTATTAAACCTTCAAAATAAGAGAACTAGCTTTGATACCAATTGTTGGGATAATGGAGAGGTGTGTACTGAGAGGGGAGGGGTGAATCAGTACCCTTAAAAACTTCTAATCAATTCTTTGTAACCACTCTTGTGTATTAACCAACTGAGTAGATTGCATACACCAAACATATAGTATCATTGTTGAAATGTAAATGCATGTAAAGTAAATAATACACATACATAAAGTTTTGATTATGTAAAAATGGGTTTTACAAGGACCCAAAAACTTTAATTATTTTTTACAAATATTCAATAAAGTTTAGTTGAAACTGTGCCAAAGCACCCAGAAAGCAAAGCAAAAAAGTCTAGCTGACTAACAACCTAACAAAAAGTCTCGTGGATCTACAAGCATAAACAGGGACAACAAAAATGATAGGACCAAAAAAAAGGACAGCTACCTTCCATCCATAATGTCTTGTGCCTGGATAACCATTATCTGCATTTGATTGACAGAGTTCTCGAGGTCTTCAGTCTCTTTATCTGCCTTTGGACTCAGCTTCCTGGTACTAGCCCGCGTGTGTTTGCCAGGTCTCGTAGTTTCCTTCACCTCTTTGCTATCCTTATCCCCTCTGTCCTATTCTAGCTTCTCCAGCAGAATCTTCGCATGAACAATATATTCCTTTAAGTGTACCAGACATTGCTCCCCTATCTTGCCCACTATATCCTCTAGTTTTTCCGCTTTGTTGTTCAAAATGTGGATCTTCCCTGCATTGTCATCTTCCACCACCCTGTCCGTTATATCCTTTAGCTATTTTTCCATGTTGCACACTTTATTCATGATTTCCAACTGGGCTTCAAATCTTCCAACCGCATCTTTCATCTCCTCCATACAGACCGCAACATGTTTCTCACCAATGCTGATACTTTTAATGATATTGATTTCACCTTTCATAGTTTCCATTTTCTTTTTATATTGGCAATATCATCCAACATTTTACCCAAAGTACGAGTAAAATCCATAAGACAATCCTTGATTTTCTTCATATCATCAAAAACATTAATACCTTTACCTGTATCCTCATTAGCAGGGATATATTTCACCACATGTTCCATTGCATCTTTTTCAATGCTTTTAACTATTTCCTCCACAGTCTGATCAATACCCTTCTGCCAATTAGTCTTTATATCCATCATGTGGGTTTGTTCCGCATCTTTATTATCTCTGTTAGCCTCCCTATTCTCTTCCCCATAATCCTCTCTGAGGTTAGCCTCTATGCTCTGCTCCTTCTCCATCTCATCCTCCTCATCCAAGGACAACACAATTATTCTTTTTCTAGGGTTTTTTACCTTTCTGGGTGCTCTTATTTTTGCTTCTTGTTACCTCCCCATGTTATCTTTTCTTAGCCTCTTTTCTCTATTTCTCCTCATGCTCTTCATCCTCTATCTCCTTCTCTATTTCAGATTCCTCCGTCGTAGTCTTCTTCTAGTTTATCTTGGAAGAAGAACCTTTTTTTTTTTTTTAGTAGGTATTTTAATCCCCTCAGGATTGTCATCATCAGTCTCCTTCTCCATTTCAGAGCCCTCCTCAATAATCTTCTTCTGGTTTCTCTTGGAAGAAGAGCCTTTTTTGGTTATTTTTGTAGGAGTTTTATACCTCTGAGAGTCCATGTCTTCTTCCTCTATCTCCTCCTCATGCATAGTATCTTCCTCTTCACCTTTAGTCTACTCATCCCTCTCAATATTTTTCAACAAAGGTCTCTCCACCTTTTTGGTTTTCAGGAGATCATAGATTAAAAGCATGAGACCCCGGTGAGAGGCATGGTCTCCCTTTGGGTCTTTTTATAGACTAGTAATAGTAAAATCCAACGAGATAAGAAGATAAAAATGAAAACTAATTTTCACATTGTGCTTAAAGTGATTCAAAAGCATGAAATGATGTCCATAGGCTCGGGTAAACCTACCATTGAGCATAATGTAGCTAATGATCACATAGAGGACATACCTCCACGACCTTGATATACGTTTAGGTTTATGATAGGAAGTATCCACCTTCACCAGCCTTTCCTTCTCTTCCTCAGACTCTGAAAATCCCTCCCAAGCTTTATCTGAAATTGTTTTATCTTTGTAGAACTTTAGCCCATCCATTCTCATACCAGTTGCCTCAACAATTATCTCCTCCGTAACTTCCATGAGCTGATTCCCCACCATCACCTTACCATCTTTCCAATTTTTGAAGAATTGCCTTGACACCGTAGGGTTTCTGCCATGAAGTCACTCCATAAACACAACCATCCCTCCTTCCTTCAAAATACTCCATACTTTTTTCTTATCTCTCCATTCCTCACAGTTCACAGGCTCAAAGCGCTTCTTGCTACCACCCATATTAGCTCTATGGTGAAAATCACTTTCTCTGTGATTATTTTTTTTTAATGTCGTTAAGAGTAAAACTGGTCACTCTCAAACTTGCCAAATAAACCCAGAATTCGTGCCAATTCCAACTCGTAATCACCAAGAAGTACTTGCTCTAGAAATGGTAATAATGACACTTCACTTCAAAATTAAAGATCTTTATTAGACTTACCATTTATAAAAAAAATTTGTCTACTCCCCAGCCGGTCACTATCCAATAATGATTTTGCTTGATGTGGTGTCTCATCCCCATCATGCCATTACATCATCACCTCCAATTTGCATGCCATGTTGGCAGCCCAGTCAACAATTTTGTTTGTCTCTATAGTTATGCAAAATTACACAACCTTCAAAAGAATGAATAATACCTTTCAATTTTTGCATTATGTTATCTATAGACCAAGAGGTAGGAGTTTAATTATTTAGGCATTTAATTATATTGAGGGAATCACCCTTGAGCCATAACTTCTTGCAACCTTTATCCCTAGCAAGGATTAGCCCTTGAAGAGCTGCATTCGCCTAAGCGACATGGTTATTTTGAATTCCTATAGGAATAGCTTTAATACCCTTGCACACTCCATGTTTGTCTCTTATGAATATACCACACCAAGCCACCCTCGGGTTACCTTTCGAAGCTCCATCAAAATTGACTTTCATCCATCCAGTAGGAGGGCAATCCCATCTTGCTTCTTCTCTCTTGGCTTTATTTTTTTGCTTCATGAAATCGCCTTTAATTCTCCAGTTATTGAATAAAATAATATCCTCCTCATTTAAAGGTTCCATAAAACTTTCCTTTAGATACAAGTTTTCTTTGACTGCTCTCTTGATTTTGTAGAATACATATTTTTCACTAGCCGCTTTGTTTCTGAAAACTCTCTCATTCCTTTCTTTCTGGACTCCCCAGCAAACCTAGGGAAGTATGAAATTCCACACCTTTACCACAGTTTCATTCTTTTAAGGATGACTCCAAGAGTTAAAAAGACTTTGCATATCCTCTGGAAAAACCCACTCAATGTTAAGAATTTTAAAGAAATTTTCCCAAATATTTCTCACATAGGGACATATGATTCACATTCTCCTCATCTTGATTACATAAGTAACATCTATTAACAATTATAAAACCTCTTTTTATCAGGTTATCATTAGTCAAAACCTTGTTTTGCAGGAAAATCCAAAAAAAAAACATTAGTCTTAGGGGTAAGATCCTTAATCCATACTTTGGCCCAACAAGGCTCATTAAGATTCTCATACTCTTGGTGATACAAAGAGGAAATGGTAAAGTTCCCATTCGGGCTATATTTCCATATTATGTTGTCTTCCTCCTTAATCAAAATAGTTGAATTAAGAAATTTATTGAGCTGTCCCAAAGAGTTACCAATAACTGTTAGGTCCTTCCAGTGATCCCTATCCCAGTAGTCCACAACTTTCCTCCCAAATCTTAATTTGCACTGGTTCTCAAAGTTCTTCCATCTAGGGCAATCCTTGAGGGGGTTTTTCAATATCCAATCATCTTCCGAAAAAAGTATATTTCTTCCATTTCCTACTTTCTATTTGACACCTTTTCTTATGATTTCCTTATTTTTAAGAGAATTTCTCCATATAAAGGATCCCCCAGCACCATTGCCACTGCCAAGAAATATAATAAGGTTAGGACACTCCTTATTGTATTTATTGTCCCATATCAAGGTCCATTCTCCCTTGGAATTATAATATCTCCATATAAGTTTAGCTAGAAGGTGATCATTAAGATTTTTGATTTTGCGTAAGCCAAGACCCATTTTGTTAATAGGTCTGCAAACCTTATCCCAAGCAATGAGGGCTATCCTTTTCTTTTTCTCCATTCTAGTCCAAAGAATTTTTTTTTGGATTTTTTCAATTGCTTCTCCAAACTTTTTAGGTATTTTAAAGATACTCAGAGCATAAAGAGAAAGACCTTGAAGGGTAGATCTTAAAATTTGAATCTTGCCTGCTTGACTCAACAATATACCTTTCCAACCAGCGAGTTTACTATGCTATTTAGCCACTAAAGAACTCCAGAAAGACTCTAGAGGTTCCAAGCATAAAGGGAGACCAAGGTAAGTACATGGCAGAGTCCCCATATCACAGCTCAAAATCCTCTTAATTCTTATCTATCTTTTTTTTCAGGAACATTAAAGAAAAACACAGAGCTCTTTCCCCAATTGATAAGCTGTCCCATATTTAGTCAACCTATTATTTATGTTGGAATAATTTTTAACTGAAGCTTCCCCTATAATAACTGAGTCATCAACAAACTGTTGATGGGAACATACTTGAGTGGCAGAAGAAGGATTTAAGACTTTAAATTCCCCTTTCATAACTAAGTTCTCTGTGTACCTACCCGAACACTTCGCCATAAGGCTGAAGAGAAAAAGAGAGAGAGGGTCCCCCTGCCTCAGACCCCTGGAACATTTGAAAAAAGAAGTGGGAGAGCCATTAACCAAAATAGAGAAAGTGGCAGAAAAGATTAGCTAAAATATAAGATCTGTACTTTTCTTGTTAAATCCAAAAGCCCTCAACACTTTCACTAGAAAGTCCCAATCAACCTTATCATAGGCTTTTGATAAATCAAGTTTGAGAATGAGGCCTTCCTTCTTGGATGCCACCAGTGAATGCACATTTTCATGTATAGAGATTATTGAGTCCATGATCTATCTGCCAAGAACAAAACCATTTTGCTGCCAAGATATAAGGGAAGGAAGAATAGACAAAATCATGGTGGTAAGAACCTTAGAAATAATATTATAGGCAGTATTACATAAACTTATAGGCCTAAACTGATCCATTCTATCATCCCCTTATTTTTTTGGTATAAGAGCGATAAAGGTGCCATTCAGTTCCTTTAGCAGTTTTCTAGATCCAAAACATTATTTTACAACATTAGTAACATCCTTTTCAATAATATTCCAGTAGTTCTGGAAGAAGAACATAGGATAACCATCCAGACCAAGGGCTTTGTCCCCATCAAAAGAGAAAACAACCTTTTTTATTTCAGCATTTGAAGGGATAGCATTAAGACTCACATTGTGGTGGTCATAAAGGATTTGAGGAATGTAGTCCAGAAACTCCCTTTGTTCCTCTTTATTTAGGTCTTTGTCTTGTTGGAGCAGTTTTTGGAAAATTTTTTTTGCCTCCATTCTAATAGCATCTTCATCATCTGAAAGAGTACCATTAATGTCAAGATTGGATATTCTATTTTCCATTCCGTGCTTAATGGTAGTCAATAAAAAATATTTGGTATTCCTATCCCCTTCCTTCAGGAAAACATTTCTGGATCTTTGTCTCCAAAAAGTTTCTTGTTTGGCATTTATGCCATGAAGCTCAACTAATTTCTTATTTTTCTGATCTCTTGATATCTTATCATAACCTTCCTGTTGAATGCTTTCCTAAATGGCCTTTAGCTCCAAACAAATATTAGTCTTAGTAGAAAATATGTTGCCAAAGGTATCCTTGTTCCAAGCTTTAACATTCTCCTTGACATGTTTAAGTTTTTTAGCCAGAATAAACATAGCAGTTCCTTTAATTTTTATCTTCCACCATTCCTCAAATTTTTGTTCCAATTGTGGATGCATAGTCCACATCTTCTCAAATCTATAAAGAAAATTCCTTTTCTTGGATATATGATCCGCCAAAAAAGTGATAGGATTATGGTCCAATCCAACCTGCATATGGGTAGACAATGAACAATAGTAATGGGTGAACCATTCATTGCTAATGAGAGCTCTATTAAGTCTAACCTAGATAAGCTCCTCTACACACCTTCTGTTAGTCTAGGTATAATTAATACCCTACAACTCAATATCATGGAGAGTTTGTTTAACAATGAAATTCATAAGGTCCATTCTAATTTCTAAATTTGTTTGGCTTCCTCCTTTTTTTTTCATTTTCTTTTAGGGGTGTATTAAAATCTCCAATAAAAATCCACTCATCAGATCTAAAACTATTTCTCAGAGAGGACATCTTGCCCCAAAAAACCTCTCTTCCCTTTTTAGTATTAGGAGCATAAATATTAGTTAGCACCCAAGAAGTGTTGTCCTTAAGATGCCTAAATCTAATGCAAGCCACATTGTTCCCCTGATATATAACATCATCTTTTATGATATCACAGTTCCACACTGTTGCAATACCACTCGAAGCACCTTTAGAATCTCCCCCACATATATTGTCATTCTTAAAAAATCTAAGTTTCTCTACTTTATCCTTAAGCATTTTAGTTTCTTGAATTAAAAAATTCCTGGTCTATTATCCCTAATCATATTTCTAATAAGATCTTGCTTGTGGGGATTATTCAATCCCCTTATGTTCCAAGAGATAATATTCATACCTTAACAAAAGATCCCGCCTCTAGGATGGTCATCTAGCTTCCCTCCGCTATGTTCTTCTTAGTCTCCTTGGCTCTTAGTTTCTGGTGTAAAGGTTGGCTAGGAGAGGATATCATTCCTCCCACATCCTTAGTTTTGTTGCTCCTTGTTGCTACTCTCATTGGTCGACCGGTCTTACCCTTATTATTATTTGATTTTTCTTCCTCCTCGTGATACTCTATCCCATCATCATGATCACTCTGGTAACCCATTAGAGCTTGGTTTGATGGACACAACATCCCCCCATTTTGGCGTTTTGACATTGGAGATTATTCTTCTTATCCCCTGGGGCGTATTCTGTGATGTGTCTAATGACCCTTGACCTAAAATTATGCATTGTTGGGCATCCTTCCATTCTAATTCCTCCTCCACTTTGTGACTTTTAGTCTCCGAACTCTGATCTAATTGGTTTACATTATCAGAGCTACTGGGTGGCTTAATCCCTTCCCCCTCTTTGGCCTCTTTTTCTATCATTTAGTGCTGGCATACTCCCTAAATTTCCCCCTGTTCACCTTGCTCCTTTGCTTGATCTTGAGGACATTCATTACTCTCAGAACTACCATTATTAGTTTAATTGTTGACCATACTCTCATCACTAGTCTCCAGAGTTAGAACCTTCTCCTCTCTCTTGTTAAGTTGGGTCACCCTTGAAGTCTCTACCCCATCTGTCTTTGCCTTACCAACATGAATCTATTTCTTTATCTTTATCTGGTTAGCCTTAGACAAACATTTCTTTGCCCAATGCCCAACTTCTTACAATGAAAGCACACAAAGGAGATAGTTTCATATTCTATCTTTTGTTTCCATGATGCCAGATTTGAGTGGATATTAACTCTCTAGCATATCACCGTCCTGTGTTATCCCCACACAGATCCTAGCATACATTAGTCATTTCCTTGAGGCTGTTACATTATTTATTGATAACATCTCCCCAAAGGAGTTGGCTATCCCAGCAAATATATCCTTCATCCAATACTCCAGAGGAAGGCCATGGAGCTTAACCCAAACCGACACCTAGTTTACCAAATCATCCTCAAAGACAAGATTGGGGCACCATTTTTTAAGGACCAAGGTATTTTTTCCTATCATCCATGGTCCATTGCATAAAATCTTCATTCTATCCTCTTCATAGGAAAAAAAGAAAGACAGACATCCTTTTTCCATAGCCACCACATCCACTTTCCCTTTCAGGTTCCATTTCCGAGAAGCATAGGCCCGCACCACTTCAATATTGGGTCTGACCCCCAGTAATCTCCCAACCAAAGAGTTTTTCATTCTTGCAATGGTATGATCAATGATTTGATCATGAATGTATATGGAAAATCTCCCTTGGGAAGGTCTCAAAATATTCTTAACAGGTGATAAAGAAGACTTACCTATAGGTTTGACTCCAAAGAGGGAAGACCACTTTTTAATGCTTTCCTGTTGTTCCCTTGACTCACAAGACCTGGCCCCCCAAGGTCCCTAGGTGCAAGTCCAACATCAAAATCCTTTCCTTGCTTCCCTTTTTCCTTAGCATCCTCTAGTTTGTTGTGCTCAATAGAAGGCCCAACACCTGCATCCTTTGCACCAATCCCACTCAAATTCAAATTTAAATTTGGCCGCTCTCCTCCTCTCCGCTCTCCTTCCCTCTCCATTCTTTAATTTTTATTTAGTTCTATACACATAGATAAAGTTAAGTACTCACGACACTAGTATTTTGGTATCACAGAAAACCCCTATTAGAAGGTAAAAATTGCGGTGGGGATGAGACCTACAAAACTTCACTACTGCAGAAATAAAGTTAGCCTGTTAAAGCTTTACAAAGAATTATAACTTCTGACGATCTTACCCTTTTAGGAGTGACAATAAGATCGATTATATCTACCTCGTGTGAGGATTTTTCAATGCAATCTATGTGTGCACTCGGTTAAGAGATTTACTATAAGACGGTTAAGTCTACTCTGTTAAGAGATTTAGAGTCTATTACAATTGTTAGAGAGTAACAAAAGTTTGATCTGAAACATATACAATCTCAATATTGCTGATACAGATCCATTATATTCATAGAAAAGTATGTCACCTTGATGTGAATGATAATACCTTCTACTCTGTTATGCTCGGTAGCCTTGCCTTAGTTTAGTAAACTGGTTTCTGCAATGTAGTCTTTGTCCTTAAAAGCCTATTTTGATCTGACTATCGAGCACAAGGATAAAATTGAAGAAGAAATCATAGGTATTATGATCAACTTCAAACAAGTTCCAGTTGAGTTTACTACTTCTATTCCATCAGAATTATATGATAAAATATCATCAAGATGGTCATATGCACTCCAAACTAAGAAACAGTTGAGAGAAGCAGCTCTCACACTTATTAGAGATAAGTGCATAGTTGAGGAAATACATGATATAATGAGAAAGTATGCTAATAAATTTCCAAAGAAGGCAAGAACATTGAATATTTTGCAAGGAAATATGAAATAAGTGGATATTAAGAGCACCAAAATTTGGAACAAACTGATAAATCCACCTGAGGACATCCAGGATAGCAAGGAAGTAAATGATGTTGCATCTACTGGACTGAGTACAAAACCCATAACATTGATGAATTACAACTGATTATATGTTTGAATTTATTTGTTGATATTCAACCGAGTTGCAGAAGTGATGATAAACATTATCAATTAATGTATTGTCATTGATGTCAACTAATTTCAGTATTATTATGATGGAAAACATTTGTTATAATTTGAAGATTTGGAACAAACAATGTTTATGTGGTCGGTAAATGAAGAGTTATGTATACACTGAGAGACAATAATAATCGAGTAAAACATAGTGTACATCGAGCATAGTGACAACCGAGCTAGGAATTGTCGACACAACACAGTTAATACTAAGACCGAGCAATTAATTCAAATTGAGGTCGACTAGGATGTAGAGCTAGCAATTGATGATTTCAAGGTAAAAGATAAAGTTTTTTATTTGATCAAATGATTATTAAAATTCAAGGAAGATCGGACGACAAAGATTGAAACGTGTTTATAACACAATTGTCGAGGAAGGATCAAGCATGAAAATGAATAATGGAGATTAAGAGGTAAGATCTGAAGGATGAAAATTAAATGAGCTATGATGTCTATATAAGAGACAAATGATTCATTATAAAATATACATTCACCTGAAGTGCATACATGCGAAGTTTATGCATGACTGATCAAACTGGTTAAAGAAAGAACCAAGCATTTTCTGTAGACATAACCGAGTGACAGAGGAAAGAGGATTACTGAGCAGAACAAGTATGAAGTATGAGATGAACTGAAGAAGTATAAATTGATCAGAGGTATTATGTACTTAGCATAGATCTAAATATTTGTGAATCAAAGTTGTATTTGAATAAGATCACTACTGTATTAGTTTAACCATTGTTACAGATAAATCTCTTAACTGAGTAGGACAATTAAGTATTTATTATAGCATTCAGAGAATGTTGAGTGTTGTCTTGTTGACCCCATAGTGAATGCATGGTCAAAAGAGAACTGTTAGTTTTAAATCCTCTAACAAGGTCACATTTAATAGTGTGCATTATAACCTTTAACAGAGTTGGCTCTTCACTGAGCTCTGACACCAATTGTTAGAATAACTAAGAAGGGGATGAATCTGTTAGAATCAGTCTCCTCTCAAATTATCCTATAGTCTCAAATTTTTCTAGATGTATACCAAAACAAATTTAAATATAAAACTCATCTTGGTGAAAATGTATTCCTTAATTCCAAAAATATCATCAACAGTGTTTACCGAATATTAGTAAATTAATACTGTGATTACCGAGCTAGGTCAATAAAGTAAAGTGTAAAGTAAAATAACAATCCACAACATTCATGCACATTGACACAGATTTTTAACGTGAAAACTCTGCTAAGGGGAAAACCACCTGGGATTGGTAACCCAAAATAATTTTCTATTACAAATGTTTGAACAAGTCAACTAACAAAATCATTAAGAGTGCAAATGTAAAATTTGATGAATTTGCTGAGCTAAATGATGAGGACAAAATGAAAGAACCAGAGGATTACAATAAATTTGTTTAGTGGGAAGAACCTAATATTATACCGACGTAGATGCCTAACATTACCGTACAACAGGGTAATGTCACCGGGCAACATGTAGCACAGTCCAAGAATCAGGAAAATACTGAAACAAAAGATCATGAACCAAGAGACAATGAACATATAGAAGAAGATAATGAAGAACTAGGAGTTGAACCTATACTTGCTAAATATGTGAGAAGACATCATCCACAAAATCAAATCATTGGAGATAAAAGAGCAAGCATAGTGACAAGAAGTAAGTTTAGAGATGACACTTGTTTAATTTTTAAATTTGAGCCTAAGAATGTTAGAGATGCAATAGAAATGAAGAATGGATTAATGCTATGAATGACTAAATTGAGCAGATACAAAAAAATAAGACATGGACATTAGTATCGAGACTGAGTGATAAAAATGTCATTGACACCAAATGGATTTTCATAAACAAATTGAATGAAGACGTGAATGTAACCAGGAATAAAGCAAGATTGGTTTGCAAAGGGTATGCACAAGAAGAAGGAATTGAATACGGAGAAAATTTTGCACCAGTTTCTAGACTTGAAGGAGTAAGAATACTACTTGCATGCGCTGCATATAAAGGATTCAAGGTATATTAGATGGATGTGCAGTCTGCATTTTTGAATGGAATACTGGAAGAAGAGGTATACATTGAACAACCTGAGGGATTTGTTGATCCTGACCAGATACACATGGTATGTAAGTTACAAAAAGCATTATATGGACTAAAACAAGCACCTAGAGCATGGTATGAAAGATTGCATTCTTATCTTATAAGTATTATTAGAACAAGTGATAATAGCAATATAACACGATATGACCTAATTAGGGCTGAACAATTACATCCTTACCCTAAGATACTAAATCTTAAATGCTTCAAATTTTTGTTTTAGGAATATGACAGTCATCATCCTAGAGTAGTCACCAACAAATAAAATAAAATATTTGTCCCCATAATAGATGTTTAAGTGGTATAAAGCTAAAGTGGAAAAAGAAACTGGTAGAGATCTGAAGTGTTTGAGATCTGATAGAGGAGGTGAATTTATTTCTGATGAGTTTACTAACTTTTGTAATGAGCATGGAATCAAGAGACATGTTTCTGTACTGAGAACACCACAGCAGAACGAGATTGCTGAAAGGAGAAATAGATCAATTGTTGATTGTGCCAGAACATTGATGATTGAAAAAGGAGTTGCACAAACATACTGGAGAGAAGCAGTAAGCACAACTATTTACACAACTGGCGAGGAAGGATCAAGCGGGAAAATGAACAATGGAGACTAAGCGAAAATATCTAAAGGATGAAAATTAAATGAGCTATGATGTCTATATAAGAGACAAGCGATTCATTACAAAATATACATACACTTGAAGCACATACATGCAAAGTTTATGCGTTACTGATCAAACTGGTTAAAGAAAGAACCGAGCATTTTCCGCAGACATAACTGAGTGACAGAGGAAAGAGGATTACTGAGAAGAACAAGTATGAAGTATGAGATGAACTGAAGAAGTACAAATTGATCAGAGGTATTATGTACTTAGCATAGATTTGACTATCTACAAATCAGAGCTGTATTTGAATCAGATCACTAATATATTAGTTTAACCATTATTACAGATAAATCTCTTAACCGAGTAGGACAGTGAAATATTTATTATAACATTTAGAGAATGTTGAGTGTTTTCTTGTTGACCCCATAGTGAATGCATGGTCAAGAGAGAACTGTTAGTTTTAAATCCTCTAACAAGGTCACATTTAACAGTGTGCATTGTAACCTTTAATAGGGGTGGCTCTTCACCGAGCTCACTTCAAAAGAGTGAAAATTATTTTGGGTTACCGGTCCCATGTGGTTTTTCCCTTAGTAGGGTTCCACGTTAAAAATCTATGTGTCAATGTGCATGAATGTTGTGGATTGTTATTTTATTTTACACTTTACTTTATTGACCTAGATCGATAATCACAATATTAATTTACTGATATTCGATAAACACTATTGATGATAGTTTTGGAATTAAGGAATACATTTTCACTGAGCTGAGTTTTATATTTAAATATGTTTTGGTATACATTTGGAGAAATTTGGGACTATAGGATAATTTGAGAGGAGACTCCAGTTCAAAATTATTCACCCCCTCTCAGTTATTCTAACAATTGGCATCTCAACAATTCTAACCACTGTTTGTTAGAGTAGTCGAGTATTACTAATAATTAAATTAGTTAATTATTAGTTTATCTACTCTTTGCTTAAGTTAGACTTAGGAAAGTTTTCATTTCCTAGTAGTTTCCCTTTTAGGGTTTCAGTATCCTTTATAAGGATTCACCACTTTGTATTTCAAAAAGGAGATTATAATTTCATTATTGTTGTTAATAGAAGATTATTTCTTGCAACATGCTTTTTCAGTCTCTGGCCTATTGGCCGCCATAGCTCTCTTTCTGTCTTCTGTCTTCATTCTTGTAGCAGTCTTTGCATGCAGGTGTTCTTGGAAAGATTTGATGGTTATCAAATTCTAACATGGTATCAGAGCTCGCCTGCTGCTCGCTGTTCGTATTCTGTTGAAGCATACAGGCACTGAGGGTTTCAGAGGTTTTTTCTGGCCTTTTTTATAGATTCTGGGAGGTCTCTATTTTTTGGGGCACTTTGGGCTCAAACGGACACTACCATTGCGTCCAGAAGGCCCAAAAACCCTAGAATCCATATAAGGTTTGTCCATTTTGGACACCGGGGCTCTGGAGAATTTTTTCAGTCTTCTAGGGCCGTACGGGCACGCAAAACGATGCAAAAATAAAAAAAATTATGTTTTTTGTATTGTTTTAATGTGCGTAGTTATATTTTTAAACACGCTGCTAGCGCACCGCCGGCGCACCACCGCCACCGGCCAGCGCCTGGCGGCCACCCCTCTGCCGCTTCGCGGCCCTTTGCACACTCAGCGGACTGCCGCCGCCCACCGCCCTGTTCCGCCGCCGGCCACTCTCTCCGTAGCGGCCTGCCACCCATCGCTGCTCTGCGGCCCCCGCCGTCCGTCTGCTCTGCTCTGCCGGAGCCTGCGCGTAACCCACCGCTCCGCCCTTTGCTTCCCCGCCTCCTCTGCGGCGGCGCTCCGCTCGGGATCCGCCCGGCGGGCGTTTAGCCCATTTGTTTTAGTAGCAGGTTATATGGGAAGCCAAGGGCTGCGGCCCAGCCCCCGGCGTGCGCCATGCTCCCGGGGGCTCAATTTTTTTAGCCCCTGGGGCTCTGTTGTACCCTTTTTTGATTTTTTGGGGGTACCTGGGCCTTTTTCGCTCTACAGGGAGCATACGGGGGTCTTTTTCTGACTTCTATATACCGTCGGAAATCTCTTTTCGAGCTCTTTCCGATGGTGGAGGTTAGGGTTTTTGGTTTTACTATTTTGATAGCATTTTTTATTGTTGAAGTCTGATGTTTTATTTTGCCTTCCGGGAGTCATATCTGGCTCATCCGGACTCCTTTTTCGGCAAATGAGATATCGTCGAAAAGCTGGTTCAGTGTGATTTTTAGTGGCAGAGGTTATTTTTCCAAATTCTTCTCTGGTTTTTCACTCCTCTGAGTTTGGCAGTTTATGCCCTCTGGTGGTGTGCTTGGTTCTACAGGTCCGGGGATCTCTTCTTCTGAGTTCATAGCTCACTCTTCTTTCTAACATCTGAGCTTGCATGCTCTTTCTGTTGCATCATTATTCTATAAACGCACTAAGATAAAGTGCCTTCTTCTGCTTTCTTAGATCTTGTACACCTGGTTCAGTTTTAGTACTCGCACTCTATTATAAAGTGCCATGGGGGGATTATGATGCATTTGCCGCTTTAGGCGCATCCACTTTTGTCAAGTGAGCGTACCTTCCATGACA
>MU226945.1:1465293-1483252 GCA_018584345.1 Thuja plicata
TCCCAGGCGCCCGGATGCTTGTGGATGCTTCTCAGAAGCATCCACACGCATCCGGGCACCTGGGATGCGCTTCCAGACAGCACCCAGCAGGCATCCGATCCAGAATCCGCATCCGTCCGCACCTGAATCCGCATCAGGGCCAAAACAGGGCGCATCGGTATCTAAGATTTTGATTATTATGGACATCCGATTATTGAGTTGAACTTCTATGTTATTGTTTACTGTTTACTTTTAGTATTTTAGTTGGATTTCTCTTTATGTCATTTTGATTGCATGCATGATACTTGGAGCCTTTGGGCTTTTTTGCTATATGTATGCCATATTTTTACAATGAAAGTACTTAGTATTTGAATTTTGTTAATTTGATATGTATTGAGGCTCTAAAATGTCTATGATGAATGGTTTATCAATGTTATGATATGCATATTTGAATTCTCTCTCTATATATAAAAATTCCCCTATATTTTTAATCGCCGTCCCCTGAGGCCCCGTCCCCTAAATATTGACTTTGACCCGTACCCGTACCGGAAACACGTCCCTGTCCCCGTCCCCTAAAATGTCCCCGTCCCCGAAACTATGTGGAGCATAGCCTAAAACTGATTGGTTCCTGGGTCTTTGGGTTAGGGTTTGTGAAACATTGCAGTCACTTTGTGCGTGCAAATGAATTGACTCTAATGGGACTTGGAATTTTGGTCAGTAGCTCCCAATTAACATCTATCAAAATATTAGTTTCTTTTATGTTACATGTCAGCCTGATTCATGGGAGTTTTCCAATCTAAGTTTTCTTGTGTATGCTGTTTTCACATTTGGGATCTTGGTATGGAAGCAAATGCCTCATTGTGATCTGAAGTTTTCATCATTGGCCAGAAAATCTGTATTCTTCAGCCGTTAGGATATTACATGCTACACTGCGGTGCTTTGTAGGAGGCAAACATCCTAGTTGTAGGTAATTGTGCCTTCTGATTATTATCATGTATTCTTTGTGATTGAAATGACCTCAATGTATTCATTATCATGACAAGTAGCTAGAAAAAGCAAATTTTCAACCATCGTCTATGTATTCCTTAGACATATCAGCACACAATATATTAAATAATATTATATTAGTAGAGTGTGTTTCACCGCAAGTTCCTGCTAAGTGTATATTACAAGATATGAGTTCTAGCATCATGCTGTTTGTCTTCTGAGTTTGCATTCTGTTTAATTTTAATGTATTTGTTCAATATTCAAAGATTGTAGTCTAGTTTTCCTCATGGACCTTTGATTATAGCTGCTGCAAGCATCTAATGTTGTAGTGAATTGAGCTTCTCAATTTAAAGTTTGACGTTGTGTTGGATATTACAGTGCAAGGGAAAGTACATCTTTGAGAGTAGAAAGCCTCTTGTCTAATTTGACGGCCAGAGTTATCATTGGTTTCAATACCATTGATATTACAGCTGTGGATTGCAATACTTGCAAAGGCTGGTCACTTTGGCCAATATTCACAAGAAATACCTTTGGGGCATATGCAACATTATTGGATTTCAATGCCACTCATTAAACCACATGGATAAGTTTGGTAGAATTGCAGAGCAGTTTATGCAATCTGAAACTACTATACTTGGAAAATTGTTTGATGGAGCTACAGCTCTGCAAATTTCCCTTGTTTTCTTGTGTTCGTTGCATTTTGTTGAAGTTGGAATGTGCAGAGTTTAGTATGACAGCTTGTGAGAGGAGCTAGAAATACCTGAAAATTGTGTGATGTTGTCAGGATAGCCAAATCAATAATTGTATCTTTTGTAATGTAATATATGTTTTTCTTTATACACAAATATATTTTGTCCCAACTATATGCAATCTAGTGTATGATTTATGGGCAATTTTCTAATTTGTATTTAATCTTGTGCCATATGACAGCGGCCTTTGGAGCAGTCTGCCATGTTATCTCAACATCTTTGCTTGGTATTACTGCTATAACTATGGCAAACACCATTGCTGGAGAAGAAACAGTTCATCAACTTGCATCTTTGCTGCTCATCATTCTTGGTGCTAGTTATGTGCTACTGTTTATTTTTGGAAAAGGAGGTCACAACCATTCCCACAATCAGCCAATGGAGAAGATGGCTGTGGCTGGCCTTATCCTTGTACCAGCACTGTCGCCTTGTGCTACTACTCTTCCAGTCTTTTTGGCTGTAGGAAACTCATCCTCAATGATGATACTTGCAGTTATAGTACTGTTGTTTAGCACAATCACTGTTATGATTACCCTGGTTGCATTGTCATTTTATGGTGCTAGCCAGCTAAAATTTCATTGGGTGGAGCGATATGATAAAGTTTTAGTGGGGACAGTGTTGTGTCTTGTCGGGATCCTTACCTATGTGTTTCATGATCATGAAGGCGAAGATCATTCTGGCAGCAATGCTTTGCACATTGATGGAACAAGAAAGTTAATGCTTTTCTAAGATGGAGTTGGACTGTTGTTTTGTTGAGAATCAATGTGAGATCAAGAATTATTATTTACTCTCCCACTGAATGCATGCAAGCGAAGATATTGACCATAGTTCATGGCATGTAAAATGGTCGTCATGAATATGCTCTTTGATTTCAACATATTGGCTTTGCAGTCATTTCATTGAACTTTTATGTGGGTATACCATTACTATTTCTTTATAATGTGAGCTTCCCATAAATATAGCTTATGCCCATTTTGAAAAACATTAGTATAAACTGCTCTAATTGAGCTCTATGTCTATGTCGGTGTTTTCATTTTGACTTGATGAGAATTCTATTCTCTTTCTTTTGTTCAATCCCAGATCGTTTTCATTTGAGGATTAAGGATTACAATTTTGTTATGAGGTTGTGCATTGTTAAATGCACATGCTTAGCATCTGTCATATAATTTGAAAATGTGTAGTTTTAAATGTGCACATTCAAACCAGGGTGCTGTGCCCTACCCATGTTTCATCTTCTAAATTTTTTCCCTTTTATGCAAGCCTTACATGATTTGGTCTGATTTGTTATGGAAGGATATTGAATCTTGATAAAGAACTTTATTGGTGATTGACAAACCATATGATACACATATTGTATAGCTGTTAAAAGTGGTATGCTACTGCTAGTTAATTCAAACATTCTACATAAACAAATGACCCAGCTCTTGTAATCTTTGCTGCTTTTCCAGGCATATTTCTACATTAGTTTCTTTGGCTCCTTCAAACTACTTTCAGGATTGGCCTATGAAAAAAGATTCTTGAAAGATCCTCAAATTATGTTTTGCTTAGCAAACTTTTTTCATATTCTATACTTATGCCACCATTTGCCTCACACTTTTGTTTGGATACTATAAATTGCTTGTTTGATTACAGTCCAAACTTCATGCATCTTGACCTTGGTCTTGACTCTTTGTAGTTGCTGAAAGGGTACTAATAAAGAACTTTATTGGTAATTGACAATGCATATGAAGTTAAAATTACAGAGATGTTCGAAACCAATTAAAATTGTAAGCACTCAGTGTTCCCCGTATTCAAGTATTATCCATAAGCAAATGGCTCAAGTAATGGCTTGCACTTCCTGTGGTGTCTGTGTCTTTGAAGGCTTATCTCTACAATAATTTCTTAGGCTGCTTGAAGCTACTTTCAGGGTTGGCTCTGGCAGAAGGATTCTTAACAGATTCTTTCATTAGTTTTTGCTTATCATAATTTTTTTAATGTTCTTGTTAATGTTTGTAGCTTCAGTCGTATGATCATTAGAATACATATAATATATGTTGATTAATAATAATATAATATATATGTTATATTATTATTAATCATATGAAATTTAATATTCAATATTAAATTATTAAATTATTCTTAATTAATAATTGATTGATGAAACATTATAAGATTGATTAAATTATTATTAATGGGAAGAGGCATGTCATTTCTTATAAATAATAATGAATAGACATGTCTCTCTTAGCCTCATTCCCAATATAAATGAAAGAGAGATTGTTGCATTTGGAAAATACATACAACATAGAGTGGTATTACATTTGCAGCTATCCTAAAAATTTAACATGGTATCAGAGCTGGGACATGTCTCTCTTAGCCTCATTCCCAATATAAATGAAAGACAGATTGTTGCATTTGGAAAATACATACAACATAGAGTGGTATTACATTTGCAGCTATCCTAAAAATTTAACATGGTATCAGAGCCACACTGCAAATGTAAGATAGTAGTTTGTTGATGGTGAATGTGTGACTGTCTTAGAAAACACAGTCTCAGTAAAATGACCATATTTCACAAATCCATTGTTGGATTTTGCTAAATTTTGGATATGTTGGTGAAAAACTAATTTCAAAGAATCTCACCGAAGCGATTGGAAAGAAAGTGTGGGGTTCAAAAATTATGACGGAATGTGTACGGCTCTATGTGAAATTCTTGAAAGTGACCTTCATTAAAGAAATATATTAATTTGTTATGATCGTGGTCAGTCATTAACAAAGAAGCATGAATTCAAGGAAGGGTGTCTCTTTCTAGAAAGAAAGCATCAATTATAGAGTGTTACCTCTCTTGGAGAAATCAAGTCATTTCATAAGAAGACATGAGAATTGTTCAATGATATAAGAGTGAGAATTGTACATTGTGGGGGGAGAATAATAACCAATTTTACATTTCCAATTGAACTATTCTTAGTGGGGAGATAATTCAAAGGGAGATGTCTCTCAAATAATTTGAGAAGGTGTTTTATGATTTTATGTATATGCACCTTCACTGAAGCAACTTGTGTCAAGGATGTTGATGTTCAGATAAGTATTTATTATCCTTGAATATTACATTTATCTACTCATTATAGTATCTCTCTTATTTGTATTTCTATACATACTATAAAAGCTATTTGCCTTGATCTTTTTTGAGGATGCTCTTGCAGGAAAAGGAGAATTGACGTCAGATTCAAATGGAGTTTGATGCTCCATCAAAAGCATCATTGATGAGGAGATCAAATGATTGATATTCAGAGGGAGTTTGAAAGTCCATATGTGTGACTATATGATTTTAATGGGCCTGCCTCCTGTGTACATCATAAAGAAGTGACGACTTCCAAATGATTATCACTTGTATTTGCAGAAGTTATTGGAAGGTGACAACCTTACAATAACTTAAATCATGATATACATTATGTATAATGTTGAAACAGATCATGATGAATTAAAGCAACAACTAAGTGTTAGATGTCATTAAATTGACGGTCTATGAGTTGTTTGCATAAATATATCTTGTAAAGCAACAACTACGTGTTAGATGTCATTAAATTGACGGTCTATGACTTGTTTGTATAGATACATCTTGTAAAGCAACAACTAAGTGTTAGATGTCATTAAATTGACGGTCTATAAGTTGTTTGCATAGATATATCTTGTAAATTAACAACTAAGTGTTAGATGTCATTGACGGTCTATGAGTTGTTTGTATATATGATAGGTATTTGGTGAATATCATATGATGTTGTCTGATAGGCCAATATTCGAAGTATTTGGTGAATGTCACATGTTGACATTCTGATAGGCCAATACTCAGATATCAAATGTGATATCAAATGATGGAAATCTTTTATTGTGATAGACATCTTATGATGGTTGAAACAGATCATAATAAATAGAACTTGTGGATAGAATTGCCGATTGAAGCAATCCACATTAAAGTTTGAGGAGCTCGTGGATAGAATCGCCGATGGAGGCAATCCACCTGAGAGCTTGTGCATAGAATCGTTGATGGAGGCAATCCACCTGGGAATTTGTGGATAGAAACGCCAATTGCTCGGCAATCCACATCTTGAGACTATGTTTCTATTGATTACATCATGAGGATGATGCTTTTATTGCTTATATCATATGATTGATGTTGTCAAGTGTCATATAAGTGTTGTCATTGGATTGATTTATCCTCCCTAGCTAAGAGGGAGTGTTGATGTTCTGTATAGCTATGGTGAGGGTCATAAGTGTTGACATAGGAGACCACTACACATTCTATTTGATCATCCTCCCTAGTTAAGAGGGAGTGTTAATGTTTGTAGCTTCAGTCGTATGATCATTAGAATACATATAATATATGTTAATTAATAATAATATAATATATATGTTATATTATTATTAATCATATGAAATTTAATATTCAATATTAAATTATTAAATTATTTTTAATTAATAATTGATTGATGAAACATTATAAGAATGATTAATTATTATTAATAGGAAGAGGCATGTCCTTTCTTATAAATAATAATGGATAGACATGTCCCATGAAGGGACATGTCTCTCTTAGCCTCATTCCTAATATAAATGAAAGAGAGATTGTTGCATTTGAAAAACACATACAACATAGAATGCTATTACATTTACAGCTATCCTAAAAATTTAACAGTTCTGTATTCATTCTATTGTTTCTCACTGCTAGTATGGACACTCTAAATTGCTTCTTTAATTATGGTCCAAACTTCAATGTATTTTGGCAATGCCTGGTTATAGCATCACTCAGAATGCGCAACAGTGTTTCCAACACCATTTGAACAAGATAAATGTTATACTCTTCGATTCCCTCTGCAGAATATCTAATGGCATGGATGTGAATATAGATTCAGCAATGTAGATACCCTTGTTACTGTGGAAAATTTATCATATTCTATATGATTTATTGTTTCCTATACTATTTCTAGAAAAAACGTTTCAACTTTATCATTTTTGAGGAAAACAAAATATTTCTTTTAAAGGAAGAACTATATACATGCTTAACTCTTGAGAAAAACTACTGCAGTTGTGGAAGACATTGAAGATGATGCTCAGAACACTGATATTAAAGGAAATTTAGCTTAGGGGCAAGGATGTTGATTGTTTCTTTAAGATCATGGAAGAGCTGACTTGTATAGAAAATTTGAGGCCCTGCCCTTTTCTGGCCAGTATCTTGCTGAAGGGTTAACTTGAGCAATGGTAGACAAATTTGATCCAACTTCAAAATCATGTATGAAGATGTTAATGTGTTTAGGAAGAGCGAGTTTCTGTGCAGCATATTTTAAAATTTTAAAAAATACAAAAATAATAAAGTGAAGTTCTTATAATTGGACGTGATTGAAAAAATTCTTCTGAATAAAGCTGACTTATTTGAAAAACATTTGGTATCACACCCCACCACCGTCATCAAGGGTCATAAAAATGAAAGTAACTCCCTAATATTGTATTGTATTGTGACTGGAAAAATTAATCTGAAAAAAAGTTGATTTATTTCAGCCTTTACACTGAACACCATATGGCCTAGGCAATAACAGAAGAAATATAACATGACAGAGTGGGCGATTGTAAAGAATCATCGAGAGGGTAGAGATGCATGCCTAGTGCCAAAAGACATGAGGTAGTGTAAAAGGCCAGAATAATGTTGTAATGTTAGAGAGGGATGAGAGAAATAGTAGGATAGGCGCCTTGATATGAGAGATATTAATGGAGGGAAGTTAAAGCGCGAAAATAGACGAGGATAAGGAGGCTAACCAGTAACATGACAGAGATAAAAAGAAAAGGGCGGAAAATAGTTATGTCGAAAGGGATAAGTGAGTAAAGAGATGAAATTAGTTGAGAATACAAAATAACTTAATAGCAAACAGACAAATTTGTTGTCCAAGCCAGACGTCATAAAAGTGAAAGAAGGTTTGGGGGATAGAGTCAGGACCAAAATTCGGAAGGCCCTGTGAGGGTAGTTTTAATTAAGGTGTTTATAATAGGTTCTCACTTGTAGCTCAGATCCCATCAACTTTGTGGAGATGGTGAGGATGCTTGTTTATGTCAAACTATTTATTTATTTATTTTCGTTGGGTTCTAAGCAATGTGCTGTTAAGTATCATGTGAATGTTTTGCTAGCATCGACTTGCTAATGACCATATACTTAGGTTGCATATCCTCTTGATATGTTTCTATTAAAGGAGTTGCAACATATGCAATACTTTCTCCTTCAGCATCCACAATGATAGTAGATAATTTCCTAGCTCTTTTCTTCTTGGATTGAGTTTGAAACATCCCTACTAGCTTTGAGAAATCCTTTGAATTAGGCTTATATATCTTTTGCCTCTTTTGAATCACGGATCTCAACCATTTTGGCACCATTGGGTCTTCAATAAAAGTCTCACTTGTCATTCTTGGGAGGAGAAAGAGTTGGCTATCTGCGAGGAGTGGTAAGTAGGGGAATAGAGGAGGAAACATTGAGGAAGTTTGTTTATGTCAACTATTTATTTATTTATTTTCGTTGGGTTCTAAGCAATGTGTTTGTTAAGTATCATGTGAATGTTTTGCTAGCATCGACTTGCTAATGACCATATACTTAGGTTGCATATCCTATTGATCTTTTTCTATTAAAGGAGTTGCAACATATGCAATCCTTGCTCCTTCAGCATCCACAATGATAGTAGATAATTTCCTAGCTCTTTTCTTCTTGGATTGAGTTTGAAACATCCCTACTAGCTTTGAGAAATCCTTTAAATTAGGCTTATATATCTTTTGCCTCTTTTGAATCATGGATCTCAACCTTTTTGGCACCATTGGGTCTCCAATAAAAGTCTCACCTGTCATTCTTGGGAGGAGTTGGCTATCTTCGAGGAGTGGTAAGTATGGGAATGAAGGAGGAAACATTTTATTTTGAAGTGACCCCTTCAGAAAAGGTGCTAAGGGTGCCAATAATTGAGTAGGAGTGTAAGACTTTAACTTAGAAGATTATGTAGCACCATAAATAGTACCCTTTGATAGTTCTAAAGGTATTTGTGATTCTTCTCGAGCTTGTTCATCACGTAGTTCTTCAATCAATACTTCCTCTTCAATATGCTATTCAAGAATGTTGGTTTGTAGAGGTGGAGGAGTAAGGGAGCTTGATGGAGGTAGAGGAAGAGGGTGTGAAGCAATTGTGGATTGAATTGGAGAAGTGGTACCCAAGCTACCTCATTAGTTGCCTTGTGTTGTAGTAGATGATCTCATCCTCACCCTTCTTTATAATGGCTCTCTTTAACTTCTTCATTCTCACCTATAAATATTTGCACATTGGTAGCTTCACTCTTCTTTCTCTTAGCCCACTTCCATGTTGTAGTAGATGATACATCTCCTTTACCTTTTTTACAATCTAAGCTTCAGTTGGTTTCTACTGTACGGGGTGAGGGTCATCCATAAGATAGGGATTTCTCAAGATATTTTAGTTATAATAATCATAGCCTTAGTTCTGGTTTCAATAGAGACATCCTTTGATATGGACCAATCTTCTCTACCCATTGGCCAATTGTAAATTTTATCCTTGTACGAATGTTCATTCTTCATTCTCTTCATGAATGATCTTTGGTCTTTGGAACTTTTTCTAAAGTACCTTAACCAAAGAGAGTGACACTTGCAATAATTTCTTTTTTCTCACTTCATGCTATTTTAGTACCATGATGTCATCAATAGTAGGAACAACCACTAGAAGTGACCCAATTAGGGGCCCAATTCTTCCAATAAGATCAAGCCTATTCTTTGCTTCATATAACTACATCGTTAAATAAGCCATTTTTAGTTCAACATTTTTTGTATTTTGAATACTAGAGCATAAATTCACACCCACCTTGATGTAGAAAGAGATCCCCAACATTATTTTTATGGGCAATCAATAATTGATTTTCCACTACTTGTTTACAAATCTCTAGTAAAATAATCCTCCAATTAAAATACCTAGGGAGCATGTAAGGTGCCTTATGAAATCCACACACTTTAATATAGAAAAATGTATTGAAATGTATGAATTAGTTTCCTAGCCCAACCATAACCTAAGTTGCCTCATAAGACAATTCCTTCATATAATCATCTTCCAAACATCCTATTAAATTGCAAATATAAATGTACCATTTACCTTATTGTAGTGTTCTAGCTTTACTTCAATTCGTGCTACGAGTAATGAACATATACTTTGGTTTCTTCCAGTTGTAGGTTACCTACTTGACCAATTCCAAGAAAGTTGGGTTGGAAAGCCAATAGATAAACTGAATAGTAAGTTATGTGGAATCTATTGGATTCTTGTACTTTTGAAAGTTGCTCATGTAGCATATCTCGAATAAGAGTAGAGTAGCCTAATTTTTTCACTTCTCACTATAGATCTGCAAGATAAAGAGGTACATCCAAAGATATAAATTCTTGGCTCTAAGTGATCCAAAATTTCCACTAAGAAGAGTGATGGCATTCTTATAACTCAGAATCACCTTGGCTATTTTGACTGCGAATTTCCTCCTATGGAGTAAAATGTTATCATTTACAAAGTTAGCATCGTGTCTAGTGTGTCTCTCATAATCTCTCACTACTTCATATTTATTTTATCATATCGGGCTTAAGTGGGTATGCCAAATACTCTATCATCAACCTCTAAATTGATATCCCTTGTAATTTTGACTTGTAGGACCAGTCACTTTCTTTGCTTTTGATCATATGCTTTAGCATTGTTAGGAAGAGGTGTGTTGTATGCCTTGCATAATGTTACAATGTATAATTTATTATTAGTTGTAGTGGACCTAGGGACAGGTGCATCACACGAGGATAACATTCTTGGGTCCACTTTATGTGTTGTATGTAACATTGTGATAAATATTTAATGTGGGGCTTCACATTGGAAAAATATTTAATCTTGAGAAAACGTAGTACCTAATATTAAATGAGGGGTTAATAGTTTTGTAATCTCATGGTATTAGTTACACTGTTTTATGTAATACCATTTGGTGGTTTTGTGTGCGCTTATGTCTGTAAAAGAAAGCACATGGGTAGTTGTCTAAGGTTGATTGTTTTGGCTAGGAGGTTGAGAGTTGCGGAGAAGGAAAAGTGCACCAACCTCAAGACCGGTCAAAATATCGAGGGATAAACTCTCCCTTGCGCCACCTCACTTTTACTAACGCTTTGGTGAGCTAGGGGATCAAGACACTAAATGCTGGAGAGAGAGTCCCAACTAATGAGAGTGCTTGATGTAAACAAATTATAGTGATTTGGACAACTATAATGCTAAATGCAGATAAACGTAAATAACTTAAAGAAACTGAAAGGGAAAAATATTTTAAGTATAGAAAATAAAAGTGCTAACCGTGAAGATCGAACACAGAAATCCGCGAGCTCATTGCCCTGGATGCTAGCACGTGAACAAGATGAAAATGTGATGTGTGTTTGTCTCGTACAAATAGGGTACAAAAATTGACTCGAAGTTTGAGGGAAAATAACAGAGTAACACTAATAACAAAAAGGGAAATGTGACAACAGAATGTGAAAACGAATATGTAATACACTATGAAACAAAGAGAAGGAGCAAAGTCTACACTAGATTTGACGATTGATAACTTTGATACTTAAAGCACACTCCTTCACGAACCTGCACACACAGAAACAATGAAAATGTTGGGGCTATTTGGAGACTTGCCTTAGATGGATCCTTGCTTTGGTGTTTCCACCTCCACAACAACCAGATAGATGATCGATGATAGATAACCGAAGATGTTAATAGACAAGTAATATGTAATAGCTAAACACCAAGAATATGATTAAGATAGAATGATATGATATCAAACACAAGTAAGGATTCAACAAGAAACTCTCTTTCACAAACATGAAACCAGATTTGATGAAGTGAGAGCCAATGAGAGACCAAGAGCAAGTTGTGTAATAGTGGTATGAAGCTCAAGAATGCAATGAACAACTTGTATGTCCTTGTGAGATTGAGAAGACGGAATTGGAGGGCCAAGAGTGAATGAAGAAATCTATCTAATGTGTGAAGAAGCTTGTAAAAATCCCAGAAGCCCCAAGACTCAATGAAACCCAAAAGAGATTATAATGCAAGAATTCAATTTTTTTTTGCGTCGGTGGGTAGTGGATTCGAGTGTTACGACTATAGGATGACAGTTCGTAATGCTCCAATGTCACTCTACATGTGTAGATTTGCGGATGAGTGTGTGTCACACAGAGTCTCCACAACGTGCACACGTCCTGTACTGACCAGGTTGCGTGGTCAACATTCTGAATAGCTGGTGACATGGCTAGGATGAGCAGGCATGAAGGGTGACATATATTTTATGTTTTTAGGCTAAGGTAGGGGCATTGCTAAATGACAAATTACACCTGGGTGCAAATTTGCGACATTACATTTTGCCCTCACTTTAGCGAGCATATCATATCAGAGAGATGTGAGCTAAAGTAAGGAAACTTACCTAACTTTCTTGCAGGGATTCTGTCGCATGGGGTTGCCCCTAGCTAGGAAGCCCTGAATTGTTATTGTGCTGCATCCAACATGGTAGTTGTAGACTAGCATGCTAGATGGTGTAGACAACTTGTAGACCCAAGACCATTGATGGTATGCCAATATAGGTGGCAAGTTGTGTTATGCCAGATAACCATATGATAAGGCGATTTTGATAGTGCTACGACATGTGTAGCGAAAACTAGATAGGCATGTGATAGGTAGGCTTTAGATGGTGCACTGACATGTGTAGCAAAAGCTATATAGGCATGTGATAGAGTGGCTTAGACACACATCGACACATGTAGAAAAAGCTAGATAGATGTGTGAATAAGGCGACTTAAATCACACTGGTACTTGTAGCGTAAGCTAGATATGCGTATGATAGGGCAAGATTAAGATACCAAGACAGTGGATTGCCCCCCACGAAGGAAGACACTGAGATCAAAATTTAGATTTTTGGCAAGAAAAACTTGTGATATAGAGACAAAATGATTGTTAGATAAAAGACAATTAGACACAGATACAAACCCCCCTCCCCCCTTCTTGGAATGGACTATGCTACTCAGAGGGGAGCATACAACATTCCAAGGAGAGAAAGACATTGTGGCATGCCCACATATGAGATGTTGCCATGGAATGTCACTTCTTGACATCTGACACATGATTTCCACAACATCTGCACAAACACAGAGGGATCAGATGGATTGGTGTCAGAACCTAGAAGAGAAATATATACATGCTCTTAGGAGATATCTCATCATTGCCAATCGTGGCTCAGATACGAAGAATAACACATGAAGACAAAGAAAAACAAAAAAATTGGGTTAACATGGAAGATGTGCCTAAATGCCCCCAACACTTTGCATCATCCCCATATATCGAAAGATCAAGACAAGATAAATAGAAGAATACGACTTAACAAATAGAGGAAGGTACATAACATAAAACCTCCCATTTCTAGGTATCAATGAAGTGCAAATATCCTCTAGGAGGGAACAACATTAAAAGACAAGTACTAGGGAACACATGCAAACACGCTCTACTCTAAAGATGTATAAGCAGGTACTACCTTCACAGGTCGTCTGCCACTCTGGGAGGGAACACCATTAAAAGACAAGCACTGGGGAACACATGCAAACACACTCTACTCTAAAGATGTATAAGCAGGTACCATCTTCATAGGTCGTATGCCAACAAATCATTGTCCTCCAAATCTTGATCATGTACAATAGGAAAAATAGAGGGGGTGATGTGATGTAAGGAATTGTCCCCTTTCCCTAATGCACAATCAGAAGGAAGATGACTCAATGGGCTCAAGTGAGGCTTAAGCGTTAAATGAGTGCAATGATCCTTCACAATAATGAATTGGGGTAAGTTAGATTTGAGGGGAAATGATAGGATAATGCAAGATAGAAGACCAAATAAGAAAGTATAACAAGTTATGGAAAATATAGACTCGCGAAAAATAGACAAATACTTGTAATGACTTTAAACGGAAACCATAAGGTTCTATTGACCCACAGTCCGAGTTTGGATAAGATTTGATAGGTACATAATGACTTGGGCATTATGTTCCCAGGTATAGATTGCTTGGGGCACTGTATAACTAGTGATTTTTCCTGAAACTTTCATAGTTGATCCAACAGGTCTCGCACCTTCCAAATTAAGCCCCGACAGATCTACCCCCTGTTCCTGCACACAAAAAATTAGGAAAAAGGTTGTGGAAAGGGGTTTGCCTTGGTCAAACCCTTGTTTAGAAACCAACCTTGAAAATGAAATGGAATTGCATAAAACAAAGTATGTAAATGCGAATGTAAACATTAGATCCACCTTGTATATACCTTCATGAATGGATATTGAGATCACACATGTTCATGAGGATGTTTGCATGTTTCTTGAATTGTAGTTGTTGAATATTTGAATGTAGGAAGAAATCAAAGATTCCTTTCTCAAATGCATGGATCTATGAATGCCACTCCAAGATCTTCAATGTTGCCATGCTTGATAACTCTGGCCTTGAAGAATGGAAGAAAGAAATGCATTTAGTTGGACAAAATGATCTTTCTTGATTGAGAATTCTAATTGGCCATCATGGAGAGAAGCTTGCTATAATTGAGAAGATTGCCTTCATAGATGCATTGGATGCTTGAAACTTGAATGCTTGCCTGCAAATCTTAAGAGCACATAAGAAATCTTAAACATGGTTCTTGAATTCTTGCTTGTGGATGGATGCCAAAATGAGGAGAGATAGGCCACTTATATACCTCTCACAACATTTTGGGATTCAAAAATCGGAAGAGGCCAACACGAGATCTAATTTCCCACTAAAACACTACATTGAGCCACCAAATTAAATTTGGGCTCAAAAGTTGGGGTATACAATGCCCAGAGCGTTGTATACCTTGGAACATAGCACCTAGGGCGTTGTATACCAAGGAAACTGAGCCCAAATTGAAATGCGGAGTAAGGAATGACGAGAGGATGTTAGATTAAGCATAGATAGATAGCTGGATCAAGCATAATAGACATGAAATCTTGAACACATTCTTAAAGAGGTTGAACACATTCTTCAAGAGAGGATTAGTCTTTAAGGAAAACAATGTCTTGAACACATTCTTTAAGATGTTTAACATTACTATCAATAAGATGGGAAATCGTACGTAACATATTAACACCATGTTCATCTTTGTGAATCAACTTCCTCAAACCTTCTACTAAGGAGATGGATTTCGTATTAGAATTTTCTTGACCTAACCATTGCTCAAAATTTTCAAAATCATTGGAAAATTTTTGCACTCGGATAGGAGGGACTCGTAAGGTCTCATCTTCATCATGAGAGGAGTGGGAATAAGGATTCTCAACCATAATGGGAATGTCACTAGTAGGCATGTATGTCTCATCAAGATTCCTAGGAAACAAAGATGACTCAAGGTCAAAGGAACCCATAAGTCTATGACTTCTCCTAACTAGAATGCTATAGGTAGGACTCAATGTTATAACACTCATGCACAAGGAAAGGAAAGATGAATTTATCTACGCAATGCAATAAATAGCTTTGAAAGAGATAAGAAAACACTCATTAAATTTATGCAACATAAGTGGGATTAAAACACATAATTGCACATGAAATCTAAGGAAAAACACATCTAACCATCAAATCTAAGATGCATGTAAAGAAGATCTAACACAAAAATCTGAATGGAAATGTTATGAGTCGGGTTCACCAAAATGTACACTAAGGAAAATAGAGGGGTTGATGTGATGTAAGGAATTTTCCCCATTTCCCTAATGCACAATTAGAAGGAAGATGACTCAATAGGCTCATGTGAGACTTAAGCACTAAATGAGTGCAATGATCCTTTGCAATAATGAATTGGGGTAAGTTGGGTTTGAGGGAAAATGATAGGATAATGCAATATAGAAGGCCACATAAGAAAGAATAACAAGTTATCAAAAATACAGACTGACGAAAAACAAAGAGACACCTGTAATGACCTGAAATGAAAACCTGAAGGTTGTACTGACTTGCAATCTGAATTTGGAACATATTTGGTAGGTATAGAATGCCTTGGGTGTTATGTTCCCAAGTACAGATCGTCTGGGGTACTGTATACCCAATGGTTTTTCCTGAAACTTTCACAGTCGATCAGACAGGTTCCACACCTTCCAAATTAAGTCCTGACAAATCTTCCACCTGTTCTCGCACACAAGAAAACAAGAAAAAAGTTGTGGAAAGGGGTTTTCCTTGGTCAAACCCCTATTTAGGAATCAACCTTGAAAATGAACTGAAAATGCATAAAGGAAAGTATGTAAATGCTAAGGTAAATGTTAGATCCACCTTGTATATACCTTCATGAATGGATATTGAGATCACACATATTCATGAGGATGCTTGTATGTTGGTTGAATTTTAGTTGTTGAATCTTTGAATGTACGAAGGAATCAAGGATGCCTTTCACAAATGCATGGATCTATGAATGTCACTCCAAGATCTTCAATGTTGCTATGCTTGATAACTCTTTCCTTGAAGAATGGAAGAAGGAAATACATGTAGATGGACAAAAGGATCTTCTTTCTTGATTGATAATTCATTTACTTGGCCATTATGAGAGAGAAGCTTGCTACAATGGAGAAGATTGCCTTCAAATATGCCTTGGATGCTTGAGAATTCTTGAAACTTGAATGCTTGCCTTCAAATCTTGAGAGCACATAAGAAATCTTGATCATGGTTCTTGAATTCTTTCTTGTGGATGGATGCCAAAATGAGGAGAGATAAGCCACTTATATACCTCTCACAACATTTTGCGATTGAAAAATTGAAGGAGGTCGACACAGGATCTAATTTCCCACCAAAATATCGCATCGGGCCACCAAATTGAATTTGAGCTCAAAAGTTAGGGTATACAACACCTAGGGCATTGTATACCTTGGAACACAGTGCCTAGGGCATTATATACCAAGGAAACTAGACCCGAGTTGAAATGGGGAGTCAAGAATGATAAGAGGAGATGGATCAAGCATAATGGGCATGAAATCTCGAAATCACCAAAATGGGGCTCAAGTGAGCATCTATTTTTATGTGCTAACCTTTTAGGATGGTACAAATCATATGGGGAGGGAGGTCAAGATCGCAATGGTATGACCAAGATGGGAGCCCCAGGCGCCCCAAGAGTAGCTAGAACCAAGAATGAAGTAGCCTCGACATTGTCATCCAACAACTTAGCCGCGACGAGTGAGAGGGATTGTGTGAAGATCGTCGTCAATGCCATAATATCCTCTAATGAGTCTAAATGCAAGCATCATAGCTCGCAGGGGACCCATGTAGAGGTGCATATAAAGAAGACTCCCTACCAATCTCTACAAAAGGGACATAGATGAAATCGGGAAAAGTTGGAGCTTGCTCCACTGCGAGGACTGAAAAGGAAAGAGGATTTTCCAGAGCAGACTTGCTATGCTTAAACTCTAGGATAGGAACCTGCTGAAAATTTCTCTTGGAGGATGGAGGTGATGACCTCTGATCCACTGTAGTATCCTTCAGGACACTAGAGAAGCTGTCATGGAGGTCTTGATATTGGGTTGGCACAGGTTGCGTGGAAATCGTTGCATTTGACACCACCTTGGTGTGTAGCATGTTCACCGACGTAGGAAATGGAGAGACTTCAGGCAAGGTGGTTATTGGTGGCAGCTCCTACAAAGGAGAGATAAACACCTAGACCCACTTTGCATGAGGCCCGATAGTCACTCCTAGCGCAAGGGAAAGTGTGAAAGAAGAGGTTGCAGGGTGGAAGGTTGACACAATTGTAATGGAAACAAGAGAAGAGCTGGGAGTGGAAGCGAAAGCGAAAGTAATGGAAAACATGGGCTTGGAAGACACACTCTCCACCCTTGCAGTAGCCTCACGTACCAAATCCCTCTCCTATCGATGATGCTTACGCTCACACACAAGCTGGTTTCAAAGTAGATGCGAGCTAGGTTGAGAAGCCTACGAGGGTAGAGCAACATCCTGCTCCATGGTTGAATCCATCAGTGTCATTGTAGGAAGAGAAGATGGACCCATCGATGAAGTAGGAGGTGGTGCTAACATAGGCACTACTGACTCAATCATAAGTGTCCTTCCTCTCTTCACCCTGGAGGTGGCGGGCGGCTCAGTCACAGGTGCCAAGGGAGATGGCGTGGTCTTTGGAGACCTCTTTGTTAGAATAGTCCCAAAGGATAACTGAGAGGGGGGGGGGGG
>MU226945.1:1491900-1506594 GCA_018584345.1 Thuja plicata
TGCTATAAGTATCTTCCTCAAAGTATGAGATCATGGGACCTGTAAGACAACTCTTCATAACATCCTTGTCGGCTCTACTAAGCACGCAAGCATAATTACAACCGCGCAAGTATAAACTGAATAGACGTGACGCTTCACTAAGTCGGCCTCACCAAATTAACTATAACTTTGCAATCTTCTTGAAACACGTTTGGCACCTTTAGATAACTATCATCAAATCATAACTAATCATGAATACACACACACATATCCTGAAGATAGGCACAACTCAAGAAACACGTTACATACGTCGGCTCTGAACAAATACTCTTCCAGAACTGTAACTGCCAATAACAGAATTACACAACTTGACTGAAACATCATATTTGGATCTGCGTGTATGAACACAACATAATAAACATGTATCTAACCACGCAAGTCTTCATGTCATCATTCTGATAAGTACATACAGAATCACTGCCATGTATTATATGTTGTCATCAATGACAAACATACAATCAATCAACTGCTCAGAATCAAATCTCCAACACTCTTACCCTTTCCATAAATGGTAGTGCAAGGTATGTCTGCAATGATATGAATGGGGAAAGGAAGACGAACTTTGAGCTTTGACAGTATGGGTGCCTTTTCTTTGTCTACACTAGGGTAAGAATGTACGAACATATGACACCATTGGAGGCTGTGTGGCTTGAGGTAGGCGAGGAGGCTTCCCATGGGGCACACACTTGTTTTGAGACCCCGATGAAGAAGAGGTAGAGGATGAAGCATGCTAAGCCTCGTAAGAGGGATAAGTGGGCGAAGGTGCCACAAATTTCAAATTATATTCCCCTACCTTGTACTTTTGATAAGAAAGGAATGTTACATCTTGCCAGGGATGCAGGTGCCCTACCAAAGTAGGCTAAAAATGATCAAGGGAGAAACCCCCACGGGATTCCAAGGGGTGCTATCCAGTATCCTGGACGGTGTGAATGACGCCTTCGTGAGGAAACTTGAGGCACTTATGAACTACCAAGAAGACTCCCATGGAAGTCAACTAGGGGATACTTAGTTTGACCTGAAAGAGGTCTCACTCAGGAATCACAACAACTATTGAGAACACCACCTTGGGTCCTACCTGGATCCTCAAAGTAGTGGACCTCAAAGGGGGAAGGGACAACCCATCATGCATCTTGATGGTGGAAGCACACTCGTCATATTTCCCATGGTTCAAATCGTTGATGAAGAGGACCTCCTCAGTGATTACATCCACTTGGCAAGTAGGTTCAACAAAGATGCCCTTGACGGAGGCACCATTGATTGATGCTGAGATATAGAGGGAGAAAGATCTCCACCATACAATTTGTCCAGAGGGGTGAAAGTGATGTTCATTTCAGGCACTCTTTGGGAAAAGGATTTGATAAAGAGGTAGCATTCATGTCAGGTTCACAAAAACGTGGAGAAGGAAAAGTGCACCAATCTTGAGATTGGTTAAAATATCAAGGGATGTGTTGTTCCTCCACAGATCACACCCCATTTTGGTCACTTGGCCTAATGGGGACCCCCCTTCTCTTTTTCATTTTTTTTTGTTTCCTTGGTCCTAGTTAGTTTGGTGTCGGGTATGTCAGATTGTGAGCTTCCATGCTCTCGATAGTTCATCATCCGAGTGATTTTGTGTCAAGGTCCTTTGGTTTCCCCATCTCTTTCTTTCCTTTATTTTTTGTTTGTTTGGTGTCTTAGTGTCTAGGTCTAGTCCAGAAAGCTATTTTCGAGATTTTGGGGTTGCGATGGTTTGAGGACCCATGATTGACCCCAAAGTCTTAAACCTTGAAACCCCAATATTCAAATTTTTTTGGGGTTGATCTTCAAAATTTTTTAGGGTTTGTCTTCAAAAAATTTCGGGGTTCATCTTCGATTTTTTAAATTTTTTTGGGGTTGATCTTCGAAAGGTATTTTGGGGGTTGCGACACTCTCGAAATCCCATAACCCCAAAAATGAACCTTGAGGCCAGTCTACATGAGTTTTTTTTCTCTGCTTATGCCTTTTGGGTCAATCCTTTCTGGTTTTTTGTGTTTTGTTTCCAGTCTTTAGTGTTTAGCTTAGTTTTCTTTGTTTCTGCAAGTTAGATGTTAATTTTTCTTTTGTAGTTAGTTAGTTTTAGTTTTCAATAAAAAACACGTTGATAAAGGTTTTGTCTGATTGTGGAATTGTTAGGAAGGTCTACTGTTCTCCCAATGAAGTACAAGTTCCTTGGTTATGGTCCATCTTCCAAGTTGGGTAATGTCCACAACGAGATTACTGACACATACATTAGCCATATGAGTTTCAATGAGTTCCTAAAGAGCACTGCCAACGCCAACGACAGAACACCTGATGCCTCATCCATGGTCCTCTCTGGGTTAGTACATGCAACAGGTCACTTGATGTGTATCCTATCCCCAGACCTCATCATGGTAGTTAATTGAACATTAGGATCTGAATGAGGAGATTGAACAAATTCAAAGGTAAGGGTCTCAACAACTAACAAATTTTTAGAAGAATCAAACTTGCCTTGAGTTTGTGAAGTTGCTTGATTTTGACGAAGTGAACATGCCGTCATTAATAATATTCGCCAAAATTTTCCAGACGAGTTGCACAACATTGATATGCTTTGTTCATTCATATTCATTCAAATTGTTTCATTCTTTCATTCATTTACAACCCAGTCAGAGAAAAAGAAAAGGGAAGAAAATTTGAGAAATCTCATTTTTTCTTCAGAATGCTAAAATTTCGGAGGTCGAATCTTCTACATGTGGCATTTTTTTTTGTGTTTCCAAGGCTTTCCATGGTTGACCAATGGAGTTGTTTCATGCAGTTACATGCATTCATTTTGCAAAGAGGAATTGATTTGGGCATCCAAAAACAAACAACAGTTAAATTCCATTTCATTCCAAAATTATAGGGCACGTTTTGCTTTGAAAATGCATCGTTTCTGAGTTGTAATAATTGAAAATCAAAGTTAGCATGTAGTAGTATAAGTTAGAAGTAGTTTCCAATAGTTAAAGTAGAGTAATAATTTTACTACACCCAAAATAGACGCCTAGAAACCCTAGTTACAGGTTAAGAGGATGTAATAAGGAATTTTTGTAATAGATAATATACATTGGGTGTTGCATTTATAATGTGTTTATCTTGTATCTCTGCGAATTTGGGGATTTATTTTTCCATATTCAAGAACCGAATGTTTGTTCTCCTGTGATGTTTCTTGCGAATCATATAGTTGGTGTTAGCTGTGATCTATTTACTTGTGGCGGCGAATTAATGGGGAATATATAATCATTTATGCTTGAGGAAGAATTTGTCTTACGTATGCACATATATGGTATGGCTTCGTAATTTGATGAATCTTGAGATATCTTTAATATTCTAAATTCCTTTGATGATTGTATCTACATGGTATGATTTGTGAGTATTCTACTACATATTATTGTGGGTTTTCTCGATCTTATCTATTATTCGATATGTGAGTTGAATCTATAGTGGTTGATGTCCTTTAGAACTTTCTTTCAGTATTTTGCTTACATTCTTGTTACTCTCATCTTTTGACTTTTTTGAGGGAAAAAAGTGAGAATTTAGATTCCATCATAGAGATCAAATTAGATTGCATATTCAATTGCACGCACATTTTAGTTTCAAAATCTAAAAAAAAGAGTTATTGAAATCATTGTCTCTAGTTTGAAAAGTTTCTGAACCAGTAAAGGCCTCCTTGTGAAATCACATTATCTTTAATTGAGTTTCAACACAGTTGTACCACGACCACAAATATCCTTGGGAGTGACTTCATCATTCTTTCAAGAGAGCTATTTGCATCACATCTCCCTACTATTACATCATGTAAAAATGATGCTCAACAGAAGTGGCGCTATGAGGGCTGAACCTAATTTTTTTTATGAGATTCTTTTAAATGCACACTTGAATGAGATAGATCTTGGGGAGATCTAGCTTCAATGGGTAGTCCTTTATGTATACCGGGAGGCCTCGATGAGACTCCTTTACATGCACACAATAGGCTTCCTTTGTTCTTCTGCAATAATGGATAAAACACTATAAATCATGTAAGGATTTACAAGGATCTAGTGATTTTTCTTAAAATTGAACATGAAGATGTTTGCAATCTATTTGTCAGGACATTTCAAGGTGTATCACTTCAATGGTATGTGATACTTCCACCCAAATCTATTTTCTCATGGGTTGATTTAAATTTTTTATTCATATTTTAATTTGATCCCAATGTGAGTGCACAAGATTCATTGTTTTATTTTGCTACTATGAGAAGGACACCTCAAGAGTCTATTACCCAATTTAATAATCAATTTCTTCTCATGTATCAAAGGGTTCAAGATTAAAAAAGGATGATGCATGATTTGATGTTAAAAGAACATTATTATGGTGTTTGGATGTCATATTTTTAGGAACAATTAAATCTTTTGGTTAGATTACTGCCTTGCATGATGCATTTAACAAGGCTCTTTTATTAGTACAATGTGGATGTGACCTTGCAAATGGAACAAATAATCTAGATGGAAGTTTTAACATGTAATTGATTGAATGTTTCCAACCATTGCAACTCTATGTTAATCCAGACAACACATCAAATCAACTGCAATCATCCTTTAGTCAATTACAACATGCTTGATCTTCAAATTATGAAATGAACGAATAGAAAGAACCAAATAAATCCCTTTCAAGATTAAATTTGGAGACAAAATGCCCATGCTACAACCTTGTATGTAATTATTTTACCTCCCAATGAGACCTCTTTGATTGTATTGTCATATTCTAGTTATACTCCAGTGCTCAATGAATCAAAACATGATGATATTCCATATGGAAATTTTGTCGATCAGTCATATGAGCATGATAAGGTGTGCAAAAATATGATGGAATGGGTCTAAAAGCTGATTGCAATCAAGAACTCAAGTTACTAGATTATTTTTTCACAAAAATTAGTCATGATGTATCAAGAAATGATGACCAAATCCAAGAGAATGAGACATTCAATGTTGCCCCACAATTATTTTCATGAATGATCAACAAGTGAGGAATATTTGACATCTTCACAAGGTAATTATGATGAATCTTTTGAGATTGAGCAAGGTTCACATGACGAAGATGTAGATACTTATAATCTATGTTGGGTGGATATTCCACTTGAACAAATTAGACTGAATGAGAGGTTGCAAGAATTGGGTATTCCTATGTCATTATCAAATTTTTCATGGATGGACGGATGTAGGATACATTTAACAAATCAACATAGTGAGATATATTATCATGTTTTTCTTGGAAAGATGGACTTCTATTTGAAAGGAAAGATGACTAGGGAAGAGGTATTAATTCCTATAAAGGATCAATGGGATAGTCAATCAAGCAAGGGAGAAGATGAACATGATCAAATCCATCAAAATTTAGATGATATGTGTTTTCCTAATGGGGAAGATAAAGTGATCAACAACAAGAGAATGATGGTGGGACAATTCAAAATGATGAAGAGAGTGAAATTATATATACATTCATAAATATTTTTATGACAAGTGAAAATGAAGAAGTCTCTTCTCATAAAATCATGAGTGATGATGCCTTTCCTTTTTTGAATATTAATCATGATCAAAATCAAATGGATGCGATAAAAGAGGTTCAAGAAGATGATCAAAAGACTATCTGAGGGTTTGCACCACTTACACATAACCAAAAATGTGGAACAAGGGAGTATTTTCATGATTCTGTTGTTGCTAATCTAACACATTCACATGAATTATATAGGGAAGACCTTCGTTTATCATGTTTTAATGATTCCAACCTTGTTGATAATGATGTTATTCTAGAGTCAAATAACCTTGATGGTAATTTTTAGGAATGTGATGAAGACAACAAATCATGTCACGAGGAAGACAATTCTCGGGCCTTGCCAATCTACAAACAAGATGACTTCCCGTCTTTGTCAATGAATGAGGTAGACACAGTGCTTGATTTGACATCATGTTTGAGTAAATAAATGCCATTTCATGGGTATTCCATGCACATGTCAGACCTTGCAGTAGCCAATTCATGTAGAGTTCATCCATTTGATCTGCACTCAAAAGTAAGTTGTCCTGACTTCATGCTAGCTTGAGAGATTGCTTTAGAAGGAAGGGGAATTTTGAGCATGTTTTTTTGAGGTTTGAGGAATATTATGATTTGATTGATGATATTAATAAATCCTATAATTCAAAAGACATGTTTATGAGTGAAATTCTTAGTCTTGATGAGGTTACACGTGATTATTTATTATTTAGGACTAATGGTGATTATAACAAGGATTACATACTTGATGGTTTACCTTTTGAACCTTTTTGTAATGATGGGTATAATACATCACTAATGCATATGTTTTCTTATGGTGTGCATGTACTTGAGGACGATTGAGTGGTGTACCACGAGTTAAGACTTATAGAAGAAGAAATCATATTGTGTGAGCATACACCCATAGCTGAGAACTCACTAAATCAAGTTGTATCTTTCTATTATCCCTCACATTTTGATAATTTTCAGTTTGAATATGATGCTAAGGGTAATAACCACGTTTCTGGATTAATCATGATCATGGAGAGTTGTCACAACTTCTAATTTTGTATAATGTGTATCCATAATTTGAACACAACTTGCCTAAATTTTATTTTTTCTGAGTACAAAGATGAGTTTGCATTCCTTAGGAGTATACAAAGTGGGTTATTACTACTGCATGTAAAGGAAAATCAATAAATCAATAAATCATATGCTTTTTGTTCTAAGTTTTTTGTACATAATTTGAATTTATTATTAATTTGGTAGGTGTTAGTTAGTTCCCCTTCGTGTTTTAGTGGTTAGTTTTGTTTCTTGTTTCTTGTTTTGTCTTAGTGTTTTCTTTTGTTTCCTTGGTTTTGTTTTGTTTTCTTGTTTCACTTTTTTTTTTGCATTGGGTGATAGTGATCATTTTTTGGGGTTGTTCCTAACAGTGGTGCACCCCAATCGGTTCTCAATAGAAAGTAGAGGTATTTATTAGTCAAAACTTTAAAAGAATGCGCTCTCATTGAGGGCTATACCTGGAAATTGGAATTAGAAGTACTTCTTTCACTAGAATGTCTTGACAATATTAAATGCTAGAAATCCAACATGACAATATACACATATTCAAAATGAGGCTTGAAATGAACGATCTTTTGGTTGAATGTAGATCAGAGTCATTATAAGCTATGTTGGCCGAGATGACCACATGATTTCAGAACCCTATGTTACAAATTTGTAAAAAAAGACAGATAAAAACAAAAGAGGTTACTAAGTGATCCCAAATCATCAAAGAAAAGATGCAAAGAGATGAAGACAAAAGGGGTTACTAAGTGATCCTAAATCATCAAATAAAATCCGCATAGAGATGAGGAAAAAATGGGTTACTAAGTGATCCTAAAAAAGAAAGAAATAAATAAAGACAAAAGCAGTTCCTAAAATGATCTTGCAAGTTTAAGAAATCTACTCAAAGTGCTTAGTCAAAATTAAAGGGTGGTTCTAGCAACCTCTATCATGGATATGGACACCTAGCTAGAAATAGAGCAAGGATAGACTGAGACATATAGAGAAATCTGTCAGGGCTATGGACGCTTGACTAGAAACAAAGAAATATCTGGGAAATCTTGGTCAATGTTGCAAAATTGTGTCTCTGACTTACGCCCTTCTGGGAGGTCCTCATAGAAATTTCTAGTTGGAATGAATACACTCAAACACACACATGAAAGCTTATGCAAAGGTGTTTATCTTGAAGCTCGTGAAATGATGTTCCCTTTCTTCGGTGGCTAGGTGTTAGTTTTCTAGCCCAGGGTTAGTTTGAAGGTTTTTTGGTGATGAAGAAATGCCTTGGTCATTTCTCCTTTTGTCGGGACCATTTGTTGTGCCTCCACAACTCACACCCCATTTTGGTCACTTGGCCTAATAAGGACCCCCCGTTTCTTTTTCGCTTTTGTTATGTTTCCTTGGTCCTAGTTAGTTTGGTGCCGGGTATGTCAGATTGTGAGCTTCTACACTCCCGATAGTTCGTCATCCGAGTGATTTTGCGTCAAGGTCCTTTGGATTCCCCCTCTCTTTCTTTCCTTTGTATTTTTTTTTTTTGGTGTCTTAGTGTCTAGGTCAAGTCCATAAACTATTTTCAAGCTTTTGAGGTTGTAGTGGTTCAAGGACCCCTGCCCGACCTTGAAGCCCGAAACCCCAAAACTTCGATATTCAAAAAATTTCGGGGTTGATCTTGAAATTTTTTTGGGGTTCATCTTTGAAAATTTTCATTTTTGAGGTTCATCTTCGAAAGGTATTTTGGGGGATGCAACATTCCCGAAACCCCAAAACCCCAAAAATGAAACCCAGAGGCTAGTCTGCATGAGTTTTTTTTTCCTCTGCTTGTGCATTTTGGGTCAATCCTTTTTGATTTTTTGTGTTTTGTTTTTAGTCTTTAGTGTTTAGCATAGTCTTCTTTGTTTCTTCAAGTTAGATGTTGATTTTTCTTTTTTAGTTAGTTAGTTTTAGTTTTCAACAAAAAACATGCTAATAAAGGTTTTGTCTAATTATGGAATTGTCAGGGAGGTCTATTGTTCTCCCAATAAATTACAAGTTCCTTGGTTATGGTCCATCTTCCAAGTCGGGTAATCTCCACAACGAGATTACTGACACAAACATCAACCATATGGGTTTCAATGAGTTCCTTAAGACCTCATCATGGTAGTTGAATGAACATTAGGATCCAAATGAGAGGAGATTGAACAAGTTCAAAGGGCAGGGTCTCAACAACTAAAGATTTTTCAGAAGAATCAAAATCACCTTGAGTTTGTGAAGTTGCTTGATTTTGACGAAGTGAATGCCATCATTAATAATTTTTGCCGAACTTTTCTAGATGAGTTTCTGCAACATGGAAATGCTTTGTTCATTCAGATCCATTCATTTCATTCTTTCGTTCATTTAAAGGCCAGTTAGAGAAAAGGTTAATGGAAGAAAATTTGAGAAATTTCATTTTTTCTTCAGAATGCTAAAATTTTAGAGGTTGAATCTTCTGCATGTGGCATTTTTTGGTGTTTCCAAGTCTTTCCATGGTTGATCAATGGAAGGGGGAGTTGTTTCATGCAATTACATGCATTCATTTTGCAAAGAGGAATTGATTTGGGCGTCCAAAGGAAAACAACATTTAAAATCCACTTCATTCCTGAATTTTTGGGCACATTTTTGCTTTAAAAATGCATCTTTTTTGAGTTGTAATAATTGGCAATTGAAGTTAGGGTGTAGTAGTATAAGTTAGGAGTAGTTTTCAGCAGTTAAAGTAGAGTAATAATTTTATTACGCTCGAAATAAATGCCTAGAAACCCTAGTTATGGGTTTCATATTTTTGCATAGTAATAGCTATATATACTCATCAAGAGAATGAAATAAGGGTTGAAATTTTTGTAACAGAACATAAGATACATTGGGTGTTGCACTCATAGTTTGTTTATCTTCTATCTCTGCAAAATATTAAGCCAACAATATTATTTGTTTCATTTGAGCTATTTAGCCACTGTAAATTTTTCTTAGTCTGTTTGCCTCAAGGACTTAATTAATTTTATTTTTTTATTTATTAAAATTGGAATGTTATAATGGATCTCCAATATATCTTTCCTTTCTAATTTTCTTTCTTATTCCTACTTTTAAACTTTGTTCATTTAAAACTTTGGTTGATAAGCTTATATTTGATGATCAAGGCTTTCTTCATGATTTGTAAACTGTTGGCATGAGTGTTGTGATGAGACTTTTGTAAATCTCCATTCTAAGGGGGTACTTGGTAGGTCGTAAGGGGAGTAAATGTAGAACTATCATCCCTTGGTGGAGACAAGTTTGGAACAAATTCTCTTAGCCTAAATGAAATTTCTTATCTTGGCTATTTGTTCATAATAGGTGTCTTACTTGGGATAATTTATGTAAGAGAGGATTTTAGCCCCCCCCATATGAGTTATGTGCAATAATAGGGTAATATCCTCACATTTATTCCTTTAGTGTCTCTTTTCTAGGGCAATTTGACACTACTTGTGGAGAACTTGGAATCATGCTTGTGTCCATGCTTTTTATTTGGTTGAATTCTAGAGTCATTTGATGAATCCTCTAGGTAAGAATTTGTTTCTTCATATTGCTTGGAGTATTGGGCCCACTCTAATCTTTTGGGAAATATGGTTGGAAATAAATTGAAGAATTTTCCAAGATAAGAAAATGATAGTTCATCAACTATGGATGAGAATCATCAATGTTTTGTAGGAGACCATTTCAACAAAGTGTGATTTGGTTGCTCTTGTGAGCCTTGGAAATTTGGGAATAGTTAAAACTTTGGGTCTAGCTGATTTTTGTAGGAATTTGTCCTTAATAAGGAAGGATCAACATGCCTAAAGTAAGATTCAACGAGATGGTTGCTGGTCACCTCCATCTCATCAAGTATTGATGTGTTTTCCAATGGAAATCCCAAACATGTTGGGGTTGGAGGTATTGGAAAGGACATATTAAAAGTTGATGTGTTTCTTTTCTCTATATATAAATGGAAATAAATTAACAACCTTATGGAAGCTTTGGTTATTTTGTATGCTTTGAAAAACAAGTGGTGCCCTTGGGTGGAAGATGGTTATTTGTGAATCTGATTCACTTGTTGTTATTGACATGTTGAATAAGAAACACTAGAAGGAGTGAATTGACAATTGTCCATGGTGACCCACAATATTTCTAGTCGTAGTGAGTGTTTGGAACAAGCCAACATATTGCTTGGAAAAATGGGCTTCTAAACATATGTGGGCGTGGAATGTTGAGGACAAGGGAAAATTTTCCATGGAGGATTCTTGGATGTTAGAAGACGTTGGAGGATTATTTTAGAAAAGCTAAATAAAATTTCTTATTTTTACATATAACGATAGTGTTTGTGTCTCTTAAATAATGCTTTACCTTTATAATATGTAGGCAAAAAATTTCAAATTTGAATAGCTAAGCCAAGAGGCTGAAGAAGTCTCGTCGATCTAATGTAAATGAATTAATTAGTTTTCATTGAGCCAATGATTTCAATTGTCGAATGAACTTAACAGATGCCACCAGAGTGTTGAAAGTAGTAGAATTACCTACACCTCCAAATTTTGCATCACATTGTTCTTAAATCACATTTTATGCGGGTGCACGCCTCAATTGCAACACGGCAGGAAGTAGCTCGTACCATCATTCAAAATAAAATGAATGCATTGCATTGTCAGTCAAATAGGAAGTAGCCTGTAAGTTTGTATCCTATTTTTAATTGCATTATCCAGCTTGAAGCATATTCCACAACGTAGCTCATACTGTGATTCAAAACAAAAAGAGATTCCACAGCTCATGCAGACCCCAGTCTATCAAATGTGCAATTTTCTCTGATATTGATACAGACAGATAGCTATTAATATGTTTTCCGCTCAGACTATAAGAAATAACAAACGAATGAGTATAAATAAGTCAAGTCTTCGGTGCATGGCTTGACAAAAGACTAAAGATACTCTATCGTTCAAGTTTTTTGTGCCGGTGCAGATGGGGATGGTTGGACAAAAAATTAGATATCTGTTTGACTGGAAGATCATTGAACATGAAATTGAATGAGTAAAATAGTCTTTTATGTTTGATGAGATTTGCAATAATGATTTATAGGATATTTAAACAGGCAACGATCTAATGGAATTTGGAAGAGGCCAAGATTTTCATTAAAAGAGTAAAGATAATTCTAATAGTAGAAAGAAGAAAAGGATTGTCGTTCCTAAATGTAATTTCTATTATTTTGTCTATTTTTATTAAAGAAAGCAGAGTTAGCAATATAGTCAACTTTACCATTCTTTTAATTTATAATTCTCTTTTTACTTGTTTATTTTAGTTTGGAGTTATTATCTTTCTATTGTAGAAAGTTTTGTTATGGTTTAGTTCAATTCAAATAATGTTGATTGAAGAAGGAAAGATTGAAAACTTTAATGGTTGTAACTATCAGTTATGAAAGATGCAAATGGAAGACTATTTGTATTAGAAAGATTTATGCCGACCATTGCATGGTAAAGCAAAGAAACCAACAACCATGTCAGATCAATATTGGGATATACTAGATAGAAAAGAGTTGTGGGCCATCTGATTTGCTTCTCCCCATCTATAGCGTTTGATATACCCAAGACAACCAAAACTACTGATTTGGTGAGCGTGTTTGGTAAGTTGTATAAAAATCACTCGGCGTCGAAAAATATATTTCTATTGAAGCAGTTGTTTAATATGAAAATGGTTAAAGGTATTTTTGTAGTAAACGATTTAAATGAATTCAATATAGTTACCAGTGAGAACTTCCATAAATGTTAATTTTGATGAAGAGGTGAAGGCTCTTGGAATTTCGTGCTCTTTGCCAGAAAGTTTGGATAGCTTGGTTATGGCAGTTGGTAATTCTATTTTTGGTTCACATGCATTAAAATTTAGTGATGTTATTTGTGTAATCCTAAGCAAGGAAATGTGAAGGAAGAACAATGGTGAGACTCCAACATCAGGTCATACTTTGAACGTAGAAGACAAGGGAAGAACAAAAGAAAGAGATAAGAGTCCAAGAAGTCATGGAAAATCATAAGGACAATCAAAAGGTAGAGAAACTCATTGCTGGAATTGTGGCAAGAAAGACCACATTAAAAGGAATTGTTGGTCCTTCAAAACTAAAAATCAATCAAAAGGAGATGAAGCCAATGTAGCATACCAAGAAGATGCAAGTATTCTTGTTTTAATATCAACATAAATTACGATGAATGTTTAGGTGCTTAATTCTGGAGCATCGTTTCATGTCACTCTGTGTAAAGAGTTTTTCAAAAACTTGAAAATTGCAATAAGGTTTTTCTTGGTAATAATAATTCTTATGATATTATTGGCAAAGAGAGTATTTTTCTAAAACCAAAAAATAGAAATAGTTGGCTTCTAATGGATGTTAGATATGTTCCTTAGCTAAAACATAATTTGATTTCAACTGGACAATTCAGAAGGGTGCAAAATCACTTTTAAATCTGATAGATGGAAAGTGAAAAAAAGGGGTCTTAGTAGTTTCTCGAGACAACAAATTAGGCACCTTGTATGCAGTAGAAAGTCACCTTGGAAAGGAAATGTATATATATTTAGGGAACATATAAATTATTTGATTATTGTATATTTTTCTTAAAAATAAAGGAGAATATATGGAAATTTTCTACAAGGTATGATGTTTATATGGGACCATTATGTTTTCTTAATAATAGTTTCACCATGGACTTTCGTTGTTATTAAATAAATGTTCAAATGAAAATAATGGTTATAGCTTTAATTGAAGTGTAGATTGAATTTTTAGCTATTAATATATCATAGCATGCACGAGAAAATAGTATTTTAAAGCATCCAATGGTCATAGATTTAAGTATAGGGAATATTGTAAATTGCTCTAGAATAATTATTTTATAACATCTACACCATCTTTTTGTTAGCGAAAGATATCACATTAGAAGAAAAGATAAATCAATTCAAATATAGAATAGCATAAATTTAATTGAAGATTGTAAAAAAGATAAAAACATATTTTCTATATATGTAATTAAATAAACCCTCATTCACTTTGAAATATTTTAAAATAGATAACAAAAAAATGTTAACATTCATCATTTTTATTTTTTAAATAATACTTTATCTATATAAATTTACTACATCAAAATTCATCATTAATCTTATATTTGTATAAGAAAAAATAAAGACTTTTTTTATTAATAATTTATATTATAATTCCTAATATCTAATATAAATGTGTTATTAAATAAAAATAAATAAAAAATATCTTAGATTATAAGTTAAAAAATATATAAATTTTATAATTATTTTCTTTTATTAAAAATTTATGTTCATAATTAATTTAAAATAAAATTAAGTTAATCGATATTTCCAAAAACTAACTATTAGCCTACAAATGAAATTATTAATACAAATTTTTTACGCCGAGAGGCGTTCTTACAATGGGAGCACAAATACAAATCCCAGCACGGGCATATTCCCAAGAATATTCTGTGTACATAAAAAAGAAGTGCTTCATATTCTTTCAGTTACAATCCGCACATAATGCCACATAGCATTAAAAATAATGCCACATAGCATTAAAAAAAAAAAAATTTAAAATAACCAAGTGGCATAACCGAAATAAATAAATTTAAAAAAACCGAAATAAACAAATGCCAAATGGCATAACCGAAATAAATAAATTTAAAAAAATGAAAAATTAATAATAAATGCCAAGTGGCATAACCGAAATAACAAATCGCATAAATTAAAAATGAAATAACAAATCGCATAATGTAAAAAATTAAAATCGCATTAGTTAAATCGTATTAAAATCTCATTAAAAAAATCACATTAAAAAAATGGCATTATGTTATTGGGTGGGGTGGGGGCCACCACGTCCCCTCACCTCCCCAACTCTGCGCACGCATTAATGCACGCCAGGCTGTCTGCAGCTGACGTGCGTGCGCTGCAGACTGCAACGTACGCACGACAGCTGCAGACAGCCTGCCGTGCATTGCGCGCAGAGTTGGGGAGGTGAGGGGACGTGGCGGCCCCCACCCCGCCCAATGTCACATTTTTTTTTAATATTTTTTTATTTAAAATTAAAACAAGCGCTGGGGGGAGGTG
>MU226945.1:1506694-1517809 GCA_018584345.1 Thuja plicata
AATCCTAGCCCTAACCTTAACCCTAACTCTAACCCTAACCCTAACTCTAACCGTAAAAGTCACCCTGACCCTAACCCTAACCCTAACTCTAACCCTAACCCTAATTGTAAAAATACCCTAACCCTAACCCTAACCCTAATCCTAACTCTAACCCTAACCCTAACCCTAATAGAAAATGTCTTCCATGTTGCGCCGCGACTGCCACTAGCTTATATATACCTATATATATATAATACGCCAAGAGTAATCCTTCTCGAGGCGCCTATTTTAAATTATCTCTAATCCACACGAAAAATAGGCGCACTCGAGAAGGATTACTCTCGGCGTATTATATATATATATAGGTATATATAAGCTAGTTAAAATCTTAACAATATTAGAAATGAGGAAGAAGAGAACTATAAAAAGACATGTATATAACTTTTAAATTACTAGATAAAGGTGGTGCTCGTCCTTTCAAACACCTAGCAGCAATAGTGTGCTATATTATATTTATCATAATAGTCCGTTTAATATTAAATTTAGTTGATAAGCTATTGAAAACAAATTTATGCTAGAAAATTTTCAGCGTCTCTGGTCATTTTAATTTTTTTTGATCATACAGATCTTTTTGACTCAGATTCTATCCTCTTCTCTATTTTTTTTAATTTCGCATATGAAAGTTTTCTTGTTTGAGTAGTGGAATGAAACAAAACAATTTCTTTTCATTTTCCAATATGCATTTTAAATTATAAGAATAATCACAAACAAAAATTATCACAATAAGAATGAACATGTGTTTCATTACTTACTTTTTCATTACTTAAGTCAGTATTGTGTTGAACAAAACCTTCTAAAAGACTTTCAATGAAGCTCATAAATCACTTCTCCATTTAATTACAAACATCACATATACATACAGACCTTAATTGGTTTCCATGATTGCTTATTTTATTATACAATATTATATGTTTTCATTTTTCCTATTTCATCTAATTCTGAAAATAAAAATCCTATCAGTGCACTGTTGCACAAAAGAAAAAAGTGTCCAACTGATAGTTATTATAATACAAATCTTTTATGATGACATAGCGCCCATTTTCATCGTTCATATATTTCCACATATTCAACGCTCGTGGGCATCTTGAACGGAGAATCAAACAAGAAATGATTTGACAGGCGCATTAACCCCACTTCATCGGACGCACAATTTGATTATGAAATAAAATGTAGAAGAAGAATATAATAGAAAATAGTGCCAAATCTAAGTATTTTTTTCAATTTTGAAGATCTAATGTCAAAACACATCCTAGAATAAATGCAATGACCTGTTGATAGCATGGACTCATATCTAAATGGATTGATTTACTTGACTCTGGCTGTCACTACTTTATGGCAGTTTGACTGTATTTCTAAAATCAGTGATTCGAAGCATCCAAAATTCGTTTGCCAACAAACTTAAAGTATTATTTCTGATTGTTCAACCTTCTCAACTCCTCACAGCATTAAGAGACTTCAAACATATCATTGGTTATTCAAAACACTCTAATAAACTGTCACAGTTTAATAAGATAGGCATACATGGCCCGCTAGGGCATCAAAAATCTCTTTGTGGACACAGCCATTCCATCTAAGACCTCTACCATCCTTAAGAGGACTCAAAATTCTTCCAAATTCCAGAGTTAAACGATTTTTGATTGGTTCATATAAGAGCAATCCATTGTTTATTCTCCCACCCTTGTTCTTGAGGTTTTATTGACAGTTTGAAATAAAATAGTCATTGTTACTCCATGTTTAACGACAGAGTCTCAAACCTTGCCCAAATTATATTTCATTCATCACACTTTGATCTCCCATAGGTTACAGGGCAAGATCAATCGTGGCAATGAGTAATTAACTTCTGAACAACAAAAATGACAGAGTTTGGACGTTTCAAATAAGCATTTTATTGAACTTTGGATTCCAAACTCACCACTGCTTCACCCTCGATCCAAAGAGGGTTTTTAAACATATCTCAACCAGTTACAACCAATTTTAACCAATTGTTCAATCAGTTGGTCGATTAGGACTCTAATTGACAACTTTGTTCAAATGTTGCAAAAGTTGTCAAGCAACTTTTTGCAACTTTTTGACATCTTGATATTTGAATCATACGATGAAGCTTATTATTTCACAAATTTCCGAGACATGGTTTAAATGACTCAAAGACATCATTCCTAGGCTTTCCCTTTACATTTGACCCCTTTGACCAAGTTTGACCTACTAGATCCTGATTGGCCTTACAATGCAATTTTGCTCATTGGCCTTACAAATTGACTTCTAGAGATTACAATTAACATCAAAACGGTCCAAAAGACCTTATTATGAGCTTGATTACCTTCCTAGGCACAAAAATCTTCATAGGCCTCTTTTGCCCTATAGGTGCTCCCGCACCACATAAGAAACTCATAAACAAAGAACTTACTATAATCGATTATTAATTATTTAAAAGTTCAAGTGTTTGAACTTTTGAGTAAGCAAAGGTGGAAGATAATATATGATCATACCTTGAATTCAATATATCCTTATGTTGGAACTTCAAGTGAAGTAATGTGGCAAAGAGTTTTAGGTTGAATTTCTAGCTATAAAATCACACTATAATATTAACCATGATTAAGATACACCTAATACGAACCTTGGCTCGTACTTGAATAATGAAATATCCCTTTTTAAATTTCTTACAAATTTTCTCTTACCAAAAGATTACACAATAGATTTAGATGAACCCCAACCTTAATCTTGTCTTGATCTAAATAGGTACTAATAAAGAGCATATTGTAACCAAACATAAAACAACAAGTAAGTATGTCGTTGAACTTGTAATTTGTTATGACAGCAAGAATGTGGCACTATAATTTCATTTTGAGACTCCACTCAAAAAATTGGCAAATTTGAGGGATGAAGATTACATTATGATGCCTAAAACAATGAAGCCCAAAAACTATAATAAAGCACTCAAATTTGCTATGTGAATTGGGCGATAGGAACGATGTGTTGACAACACAAGTTTGTAGATCTATCGAGTACATTTAAGGTGGACAATTCCTATCTAAAAATATGATTTCACCTTAGACCAATCACTGTATTGCTATGATGCAAATAATCTTTGTCTCTAAATTGTTAGAGAGGTCACTGTTGTTTATGATAGAGCCAGAAAATTATTAATTTGAATCTTGGATAGACACAACTAATGAGGGGTGGTGCTGGGGTTTAATTGACTAATCACTAATCCATTGACTTGAACATCTTCCTACAACTAATAATTATTGGATATGTGTTAGCTGATTGACCTTTCACAACGTTCAACTCCTAAGGCTAAAATTGATATGGGTGGCTAGAAATCTTTATTTGGTAATAGTTCAATTGCCTCCTTCACAAATGACACATTCACAAATGGATCAAACCACGTCACAGTACCCACCTGGAACTACCCAACTAGTGGGAGAAGATTTCTACCCTCACCTCTAAAGAAACCTCCAAGGTATTTTATCCTTGTAGGTGTGCTACTTGTAAACTTCAAAAATCAATTTCAATAATCCAAAATCCATACCTTCGAAATGAAACAAAGATCTGAAGATCTAGACTTTGTACACATGACCCAAATTGAGCATCATTTCTAAACTTTGAATTTTTTTACTTTATTATATTATATTATATTTATATATTTATATTATATAATTATGTGTTAAAAATATTGTTTTTAAATAATAAATAAAATAATCTTATTAGTGGAAAAAGGGGACATCATAGTCCATCATTCCTCAAATTTCTTTCCATCGAACAACTTATGATAAAAATCCGCTACTCCTTCCCATGTAACATATTGGAGAGGTAGATTCTTCTAATGCACCAAGTAATCTCTCTCTCTCTCTCTCTCTCTCTCTCTCTCTCTCTCTCTCTCTCACACACACACACACACACACACACACACACACACACACACACACACACACACACACACACACACACACACACACACACACACACACGCATGCACACACGCACACAAATGATAGCTTCAAGCTCCAAAATCAATTTTCCTTTGTCATCAAGTAGTGGAAGCTTCAAAGGTGGTGTAACAAGTTGTCCAAGAGCCCTCTTAAGGCATGACACATGGAAAACATCGTGGATTCTATTATTTTCTAGAAATTCTACTTCATTATAATATTTTACACCACTCCCCTTTAAGGAAGAATTCCCATAGGGTTGTAACCTCAAAAAAACCATGTCTCCAATCTAAAAAGTTCTCTCCAAATAGTAACAATAAAAATACATCTTTTATTTTATTTTGGACATGTTGTAGGTTCTCCTCAAGTGCATTTAAAATATCTATACTTTGGTGTACCAATTCTCTAGTTCCAAGAACTCTACTGAAAAAAAGGATCAAATCCACAAATTAGAAAGCATCATAATCATATAGTGCCTTGAAGAGAGTCATACCCATAGACATATGATGAGTGGAGTTGTATTGGTACTCCCCAAAATGAAGCCACTTAATCCATGTTGTATGCTGCCCCAAAACATAATTGATCAAATACTCTTGAATCCATTTGTTCACAGGGTGATACCACAATAGTGGGTTACACTTTTTTGCCTAAACGGACATTGAACTCTACATTTTGTGAAAAACTTTCACATTCGGATGCATATTGTTGTTAAAATATTCGAAATCCGAAGACAAAGTAAACTAGAGTCTTTTAGGATTTTGTGTCTAGATTCTAAATATATATTTTTTATTTTTTTTTGAATTGATTTTAATGGTTTTTTCTTTCTCCCACTAAAACTGCTATGTTGCTGAAAACGTCTTTTTCAAAAAGGTACAATGACTTCGTACAACATAACTTTTTTTCTAAGATAGATATAATTGTGATTCTTTTGAATTTGATTTTGTAACATCCATATGGAGGGCATGCAATTGGTTTGATGACATTATCATGATTATTGCATATTTTATGAAAGTTTGAAGTAGAGTCAACTGTAATTTTGACATACCTTGACTGCGTAACTGATAACTTGTTGTGTATTTATCGAAATTCAATTTTTTTTTTTTTTGATAGAAATAAGACTTGAAACCGGAGGGCACTGTTATTTTTCAAAGTTTTTTTTCTATTTTCTACTATTTTTCATTGAACGTCAAACCTGGAAGTTTATATTTGATAAAAAACCTACATCTGATACACGTCAAAAAACATAGACCTAATTAATTCAAAATTTGTCAAATCTATATTCGTTAGAAAGCTCATTCAGAGTACTTGTACGATGCAAAAGGAGGTGTCCCTATTCTTTCATTTGAGCCCCGCGCTTGAGCCCCGAAGCCATGAAAACTGTAGATTTCTGTTAGCCTTTGCAGATAGCTTCAATTTTGGGGGTTTCGATAGAAAGTACTTTCGATCGAAACTAATTAGTTTCGATTGAAAGTACTTTCTATCAAAAGTACTTTCTTCATTTAACATGCATATGGGTCAAAATCCCACTAAAACCTTTACTAAATTAGTTTCGATCAAAACTAAGTTAGTTTCGATCGAAACTAACTTAGTTTCGATCGAAACTAGGTTAGTTTCGATAGAAACTAAGCAAAAAATGTAGTTTCGATCGAAACTATTAATGTTTCGATCGAAACAATCAGGTACTTTCTATCGAAAGTACCTGACTAAATCCTCCCACCTCGCAGATTCGTGAGGAATTTCTTCCTCCAAAAAAGTGTAACCCACTATTGTGGGATCACCCCACAATATCTCTTTTTCCATCTCTTTGAGAATGAAAACTAGTGCTTGGAATCAACTATATACTTATAAATTGAAAGAGTACTTGCAAAAACAAATTAAAGAACTATTTTTTGCTATCACCCACAATATTGGAAGCCCGTGCAGTCTAAAAAAAATATTTAAAATACAAATAAACCACCTATGGAGTTTTATACTCTAAAGATATAACGTAAAATAAGCATACTTAGTGAGTCTATCCACTACCAAGAAATTAAAAACCTTACCCAATACTATATGAAGACCCATGATAAAATCCACAAAGATACTCTCTAATTTATAATGTGGAATTGATAGAAGTTGCAACAATATATCTTCAAACAAGTGTTCTCCTTTGTTTTGTTGATAAGACAAATATTCTGTAACATGCCCCAAAACACCACCCTTAAGTTCTTTCCATGAAAAATTCTCTCATATGCTTGAATGTCTTGTAATACACTAGGTGATCAACTAATGCTGTCATAACATGCCCTCAAGATCTTCTCCTTCAACTTCAACTTCAATTTTTGAATAGGATATACTCAATCCATATAAAGGATGAGATCGATGACGAACTTATACATGACATATTGTAGCTTACCATCCAAAATATTAGGAGAAAATATAATTTTGACATACCTAATGATTATGGAAATCTTCTAATCAATAGATATATCAATCATGGAGCACAAATAAGGCTTCCTTGATAACATATCAGTCATAAAATTATATTTCCCTTTAATATAATGTCAAATCATAGTCATCAAATTTATTTAACCACTTTTTCTATCTACTATTCAAATATTTCTGATTGAGAAAGAATTACAAAATATTATTCATTTTCATTATAAATATTTCATAAACCAAAACATATTTGAGCTTAGCTAGTGCATGTTTAATGGACAACATCTTGTCATACATAGAAAATCTCCTAACTCCTTGAGTTTTCTATTTCAACATTTGTTATGGTGTACTTGTTTTGCATGAAAACCAATCCAATACTGCCCCTTCAAGCATTACACTCTAAAAAAGAAAAACAACAAATATGGAATAGCCAAAATAGGACATACACTAACTACCTCCTTGAACTTATCAAAATATCTCTATATTGAATCACTCCAAGTGAAAACTCCCTTCTTCATAAAGTCTAACAATAGAGCGGCTACCCTTAATGAATCTTTTGTAATAGCTGCAAAGACCAAAAAAAATAAATTCAAGTGTGGTATTTCTTATGTAAAGGTCAATCCATGATTGCCTTAATCTTCTCATCATCTATGCTAATGCCTTGGGAACTAATTGTATGCCTTAGATATAATATCTTTGTTAATCCAAACTTACATTTTGATGCCTTGGCAAAGAATGACTTGATATTTCCCACCATTTTCTAATTATGTAATTTTAATTTTTTTTTTCTTATTTTTCTGTGTTTTCGTAGTTTTCTAATTTTTTTTTGTGTGTTTTACAATTATTGAACGAAATGTAGGAAACAGAATAGGGAAAACAATTTCTAAATTTATTAAATACTGATTTTAACAAGATCAAGAATTTAATTGCATTTTATTTTAATATTGAAAATGCCCAATTCAAACGCCTAGCTAGGCAAGGTGTAGGAATGATGGAGGAAATATGGCTAATAAAATAATTTTGTATGACCAAAACTGGATCTAGAAAAAAATTGGACATTACTATCACTGTTCTACTAAGATACCCTTATCAAAATCTGCCCTCCAATTTTCGTAATACAGACAACAATGTTTAACAACAAAAGAACATGACTTTACTTGCAAATTAAATCAACACATGAATTTTGAAGTGGAACACTGCATGGATGCATATCACTCTCTGTACTGGTTCTGGAAGACATGCTCACTGTTAGAAAACAATCAATCACAATTTCAACCATTAAAATATTTGGGACCTTAGAACATGATAGTGCAACATTCACATACGATAGACATCAAATCCAAAACCACAAGCCATAAAAATATTATGTGGAGGAATGTGGAGCATTCTCCCATTATGACTTTAAATACTCTATCATGTATATTTAAGCATCCCATATTGACACCTTTCAGAAACACTCATCATTACCACCAGACATGAGAACAACATCTGAACACTCAATTTCAAACCTCTATCATATTCCACACATTAGATAACACACCACTCTATTAGGTTGACATCAATACAAATAATAGTTTGATATCAATGATAATATTGAACACATATTGCTAACAATCTCCCCCTTTGACATTGATTGCAACACCAATGATAAACACAACTAATATCTTTCTTCTTTTTCATCAATACCAAAATTTTTGACATCAATGGAAATACAATACAAACTACCAACAATCACTCCCTCCTCATGCGAGCAACTTTAAAATTCCCTTCATCTTGGATGCTTCTACTTGAGTCTACCTCTGGTATTGAACCTAGTTTACTTGGTGTTCCTCATTCCATGTTGTGGATGTGGGTGTTGGAGTCCTTATCTTGCTATAAGGAAATATTAGTGCGGAAATCACTCTTGGATTTGGACTTCTTGTCCCTCTTTTTTCCTTTTTCCTTTGATATGCCTCAAATAGTGAGAGCCTCTTTAGCCATCTCAGAAGACTTCCTCTGCATATATTCTGATAGGAGTGAAACAACCACCTCATCCATTTTAAACTGGGTAGTAGTACTCCCAATGTCCATTACCAAGAGGTCCAATGTGTTAGGAAAGGAACACAAAAACAACATACAACATTCTTCTTCACTAATGGTTACACAAACATATATCATCTGCGCAACAAGCATATTGAATGCATTCAAATGAATTTCTACAAATGTACCTCAATCCATCTTCAAAGAGTATAAATTATTTCTCAAGAAAATTTTATTCACCAAGGATTTGTCTTGATAAATATCTCCCAATTTCTTCCATAGAGAATGTGCAATCTTCTCCTCATGGATGTTCAATAGAAAAAAATCTACAAGGTTCAATCTTATCAGTCCGCCGGCCTTCCGGTTTGCTAACTCCTAATCTTATTGCTCCCTGAAGGTTTATTTCTAGACACATCAACCCAAAGATCTCGGTCAACCAGAAAATATTCAACTTTAAGTTTCCACAACTCAGAGTTTGAGCCATTGAATTTTTCAATTTCTACTCTCCCAGAAGTGCTTTCCATCTCAATCCGCAATCAAGAAAAATAAACTCATTGCAAGACTCTCACTGAAATAAATTGACACAAAAAACAAACCCTACCCAATAAGGATAACACACCTGGCCAGGCTCTAACACACTTGTAGGGAAAGCTTAGTGCATAAATCGCTTTCCTAATGCCAATCCATAGGGGAATTATGCAAATGCCACTTTCAATTTTTAAATTACAAAATAGCAAGATGTGCACTAATGTATAAACTAATTAAAAAAGAAACATAAGAGAGAATGAACACTAGATTTACATGGGAAATTCCTTATGGGAAAAATACCCACCACCAAAGAAAAGATCACTTTATTCACAGTAAACAAAAGATTATAATAAAGTTACTAATTCCTTCATCATAGGTATTCATTCTGAGACTTTTAGATCAACTTCACAATACATAACGTTACAATCATTTAACCATGGTGCACTGTTACAACACTATCATTTTGCACACAATGTATAATGACAAAAACACATAATCCTGGACTTTGACCCAATCAATAGAAATAACTCATAACCCTAAAAACATCACTGTTCACATAAAGTTCACTTTGATCACCAACAGACATAGTTCAATTGCCCAACTCATTTAACCTTCAAGGATCCCAACCGTCAACCATTATTTTTTCATGGGATTACATTATCCCACATTCATCTTGAATACAAGTTGTTGGGAATTTAAATACAAAAGGTCAATCTATTTAACTGTCCACGAGACATAATTTTGATTGCTAACCCGTTCGAACACCCATAGCCTCCAAACACTCATCAACATGATGCCTTGCATCGACATAACATATAGAAGTCTTTATGACAAGCAAAGTTACACTGATATAACCCCACTAGTATAGCTTATGCTGTCGACATAACACATATAAGTATCTTCAAGAAGCTAATTTACACCGATATGACTCCATTGACATAGCTTACACTATTGATATAGCATATAGAAGTCTCTCCGACAAGCCAAGTTACATTGATATGACCCCATATGCATAGCTTACACTATATGCATAGCATATAGAAGTCTCTTCGACAAGCCAAGTTACACCGATATGATCCCATTAGTATAGTTTACACTATTGACAAATAGATAAAATGTATCTTTGAAGCACCAAACTACAATAATACGATCTCATCAAGATAGTTCCACCGACAGGTATGTGCACCAAGTTATGAACCAAAAAAGTGGACACATCTTTAAAAAAATTTTAAATTTTATATAACCTGATCGGGTTATTGAAAATTCAAAATTGTTCTAGGCTTGGTAACCAAGCCTATAAAATATTATAAAAAAACTCAATCTATCTCAAAACCCAATCGAGTTTCTAAATTTTGAATAACCTGATCGGGTTCTGAAAATCAAAAAGTAATTCAAAACCCTATCGGGTTTTGAAGAAGTAAAAATTATGCATTTTATTCTCCATAACCCGATCGAGTTATGAAGAAATTAAAATAGGCTTTGATCTAGAAGCCATAACTTCCACATACAGAGTCCGATTGACTCCGTTCAAAAAGTGTGGTGGTACCCTAAATTTTGATAATTTAGAAGTCCCAATCCATTATCAAGAAGCATGTTTCTCCATACTAAAAATATCAAAGGAAGGAAGCTTTATGACACAAATAAATAGAACTAACTAATCGAATCCTTCAGAAAATGCTGTAATTTAGACCTGCTACAAATATGATTTCGACAGAGGATAAAGATGGTCGAATTTTAAAAATCTAAAAATGACCCAGTTCGGGAAATCAAATTTCCTATCTCCAAAAGAAATATTAGATTTTCACGAGGTGTTTTGGATTTTCGACCAAAGCCAAATCCAAAAGTTAGGTAGTTATTTTTTAGTTAGTTTATTGTTTTTTCAAAATAATTTATAATAAGAGTTGTGTCTTTTCACCCTAAAGAGGTGTGAAAGCCACTCAAACACATATATATACATAATGTAAAATGTAAATAGAAGATGAGACAATACAATATAATACAATTTCACATATTTGGATAGTTTTTAATCAATAAGTATAAACATGGACTTGGATGTAGTATTTTTTCAAAATCAATAAAGATAAGTCCTTTTTCTTTCACATGTGTAATAGTTTCATTATCATTTTACAATTAGTCCCTCAGATAAACCAATAGAACTTATTCAAAGTGATAGTTTGATGTGCAT
>MU226945.1:1518147-1536220 GCA_018584345.1 Thuja plicata
CAGTTCATGATATATTGATTTCAGTTATATTTATTTCAAGTTCCTTGCCATACTTTGAGAGACGGAAGTTTGAGTTCCATACATAGGTTATCTGCTATAAAAATCCTGTTCAGGTGAAGGTTCACCCGCCTTGGTCCTGCAGAGCCAAAAGTGTAGGGGAAGAGGATCATAATCGATCATTCCTGTTAGTTGGCCAAAAATAATTTGATTTCCCATCATTGGATTGGCAAGTCCAAAGGAAATTCAATTCAACATTTTTGGGCACCAACAAAGTTTAGGAAAGATATTGAAAAAATAGTGATGACTAAAGATGATTGTAGGTTAATCATGTGTTGATCATCTCAAGATATTTCCTACACTTTTTGAACAAAGTCAATCGGACTCCGTATGTGGAAGTTATGGCTTCCAGAGCAAAGCCTATTTTAATTTCTTCATAACCTGATTGGGTTATGGAGAATAAAATGCATAATTTTTACTTCTTCAAAACCCAATGGGGTTTTGAAGTACTTTTTGCTTTTCAGAACCTGATCGGGTTATTTGAAATTTAGAAACCCGATCGGGTTATGGCTTGGGAAGAGGCTTGGAAAACAACCCAAAGGCTTGGAGGCTTATTTTCCCTCCATTTTTATTCTTTTAGATGTTTTTCCATCTTGTAAGATGAATTCTTGACTTTATCTTCATCAGGTTTGTAATTTGTCAAGAGGGTAGCTCTATAATTTTCACCATAATCTCATACGTCTTCTTATCTTTCTAACCATATAAATTTTTCTATTTTTGGACAACATTAGCATAGTAAACTTTAATTTTCTTTACCAGTCTCTTGACAGTCCTCACAGACATATGTCTACCATTTTTTAAATAACTTTTGATATACTTAACCAAATTAAAAATAAATTACATATTATTTTTCTACACTTGATTCTATACACTTTTTTAAAAAAAGTTTTCATTTTTGATTATTTTGATGCAAGCTATGCCGAACGCATGAACATGTTTCAAATTTTTAGGATGTGGTTACTTCAAAAAATCACAGAAAAAACACTCATCAGAAAATTACAAAAAAATACACAACTTCTAGATCTCACTCTTACCTATCATCCCACCAAAGGGATTTGAAAAATACTGAATATAACTATATGTTTTGTATAGCCCACGGAAACAACTATGTTATGTTTTTATGGAAAAATCAGGAACAAGTTTTCGTGCGAGTGGGGTTTTACCCTCTTAATCTTATCAGTTTTTTAAAAAAATAGTATTTTAGAAACTATATTTAGAGTACTACAATTTTTATTTTTTACACATCTTATTTTGAGTGCATGATGCTCAAACGTCTATTACAAGTTTAGGTTTACCCGATTTTAGAAAAAATGTGTCTACTTATACCCCCTTTTGGTTCACAACTTGGTGCACATACCCCGACACAAAGTCCATCGGGATAACTCCCCTCCATCGCTATAAAAATTAGAAGTCACTTCGAAGCACGACTTACTTCGATACTCGTCTGTCGCCTAGACTATGGTTAGGTTATATTGATAAGTACAAGGAAATACATTTTGAACAAAGATGTCTAGATCATAATGAAGATGATCAAGTCAAGTGAATTCAAGGAACACTATCCAAAACTTGCCAGTCCTCAATGAAGACCTTTTAAAAATATTCTAGAAGAGTTGCAAAGTCCCACAAATACACTCAAGTGTATAAAATTCCTTGGTTTAGGCCAGTCTTGGATTTCCTTGATCTTCTCTACATCCACACTAACTTCTTGGGCAAAAATCTTGAACCCGTAATATAGAATTTTAGTAAACCCAAACTCACATTTAGAGACCTTAGAATGACTATAATATAGCTCAAGTATGCCAAACACTTTATCTAAATACTTCAAATGGTCCTCCAATGTCTTACTATAAACTAAAATGTCATCAAAGAAAATCAATACAAATATCCTCAATCGAAGAATGTATACCCAATTTAGTCACAACTAAAAATTGGCAGGTGCATTGGTTGATCCAAATAGAAATATAAAGAACTCATAATGGTCATAATGACACATAATTTTCTTTTGTGCAAATCCTCATATCTTAACTTAATATGATGGCGCCTTGAAAAAAAATCAATCTTGGAGAAATACACAGCTCCATGAAACTCATCAATCAAATCTTCAATCCTAGGCATGAGATAATCATTCTTGATTTTCCTTTTGTTGAGAGATCTATAATTGATGCACATCCTCATAGTCTCATACTTCTAGTTAACCAAAACTATAATTGAACATAGGATTCACATCTATAATTGATGCACATCCTCATTTTCTAGGTGGTGCAAGAGAACCTAGGGGTTAGAGTGGAATAAACGTCAATTTTTTTTGTGGAAGACCTTCTTATGGTCATGTAAATAAATAATGTCATGTTAGGATGTTGTGGTGTTGTTTTGGTAGGTTGCATTATTGGTTGTGGTCTTTTTGGTCCAAGAGACCCCATTTGTATTGTGGAAACCAAAATAGGGCAATATGGGAAATGACATTTTTAGTCCTTAGTAGGGCCTAAATGGAGCGTAATTAGGTCTAGGATGTGGTTTAAATCCTTGTGTAACCCATTCATTGGGTCAGAGTTAAGAAATTGTACAAGTTGTAAAAAGTTGCTTGAGCAACTTTTACAACTTTCAAATATTGCTCGACAACATTTGGAAAAAATATACAAAATACCCTAATGGAAGTTATGGGTTGGATTAGTTGGTTTTTATATACCCAAAGGACATATAAAAAGGTTTTTCAAACATTGCATGGAGGTTGGACAACTTTTTATTGCATTTTTAAGCAAGAATCGAAGTGACGGTTCTCTGTATTTCACAATTTTATTAGATTCTGGTTGCTATCAATGTAGATGGATTGAAACACTCAATTTTTTGTGTAGAATAGATTAATTTATTTGTTTCCTTGCTCTATAATTACCTTTTGTAGGATTTTGTATAGTTTTGAGTGCTGGAATAAATTCAACTCCTTCCTGGACTGTTCACTGCCAATGTAAGGGTTGATTGTGTAAATATGGATCCCCGATGAACTCCAACCACGAAACCTTAATGGACCATGAAGTATAGAAAGAGGAGACAATTTACATTAAATTTATTCTTGTACAAGTTCTATAAGTGATGTTTTCTATTTTTAAAGGCTTTCCCTAGGCGAGACACTCTATGCCCGGCTAGGAGCAAGAAGACAACAGTCAGCCATTAAATGCAGACTTGGATTGAACTAAAGGATCTAATGATTTGAGAGTGGTGATGAGGTATTAAGAAATCCATAGATCCAGTGGTAGAAGCTGATGAATCCATTTCATCAATTATTTCTTGAAATTTATGCATTTAACCCTAATTATCCCTATTTTAAAGGAAAAAGACATAGTCCATATAAAGTTTTGTATGAACAGTTTGATGACCCCACACCCTAAAAATATCCAAGTGTGTCAAAAAGGGTATCTGGAATAGTGATCAATTTTTGGAGTTATTAGGTTTTAGGGACCTAATTACGGCTACAAGGGCTACTAGCTTTTCAAACAAGGAACTTTTGAACTCGACAGAAAAGTGATTGAACTATGGTCCAAGAACTTCAAGAAAGGATGAACTAGGATGAAATTGGAGTGGATTCAATACTGTAAAGAGGCTGAAAAGTGATGACATGTTTTGTGTGAACTCACCCTAGTGAGTTTAGGGAAGCTTTGTACCACCATTGATAGAAAGGTCCTAAGGATTAGGAGAGAAAAAACTAAGTGTGTTCTCCTAGAATGGGGGTTGTGAAGTAAACCCTTAGAAGGTCTAGAAAGTGACCTTAGGAAGAGTCAAGATGACTCTAGGATAGGATCCTCCCTATCAGAATGGTATCACAACCTACAAGATTTGGGCTTAGCAAGTGTATGAGTGATCTTGAATCAATAGGTGAGTCAAGAATGGGTACCAACGCAGAGTTTGAAAAGAAGGTTGATGAACAAGAGGAGGAGAATAGACTCCTAAGAGAAAGATTGGCAAAGATGGAGAGTAATATTGGTGCAGTGGAAGCTAAGACAGAAGAAGTGAGTGAAAAGGTTAAAGAAATAGAAGGTAAAGGGAAGTCAGAGGTAGTAGAGGATGAAGTGCCAAAGCCTGATCCCATTTTGCAAGAAGAACCATTCCTTAGAGAATTGAAGGCTATGGGTGGAAAATTCCTATAGGTTTTACCTCTTTTTAGTGGAAAAATGGAGGCAGAAGTAGCGATGGAGTGGATAGAAGGGTTAGAGAATGATTTTGAGTGTGAGAATGTGACTGAAGCACAAAAGGTGAAGGTGGATAAAACTAGGTTGAGAGGAACTTCCCTAGCATGGTGGAAGTTTGTGCAAGATGAGAGGCAAAAGGAAGATAAGAATCCCATATCTACTTGTAAGGGTATGGTTTCCAAGGTTAGAGACACCTACATCCCTGATGACTATGAGATACAACTCTACAAGAAAAGACAAAATTTGAGACAAAGAGATCTAGAGGTGAGTGCCTATACTGAGGAGTTCTACAAATTGTGTCTAAGGTCCAAGGTGATAGAAGATGAGAGAATTAAATTTGTACATTATCTAAATGAGCTAAGATGGAGTATACAAGAGGAGATAATTTTTTTGACACCTACCACGGTGCATAAATGTTACCAATTGGATCTTAAGGTAGAAGAAAAGAGCAAGAAGAAGCATGAAGCCACTAGTAGAGGAAGAGGAAGAGGGATACACACAAGAGGCCATAGAGGAAACTATGGTGGTAGAGGTAATGAATCTAGAGCACAAGGAGAGACCAAACTGATAGAGCAGAGTAGTGAATTGAGTGACAAAGTTAATTATGGAAGAGGAAGGGGTCATAGTAATAGTGGTAGAGGAAGATTTAGAAGTTCTAGCATTGGGTCCTCTTTTGCAAACATGAAGTGCTACAACTATCATAAATTTGGTCAACTATCTTATAGGTGCCCTGATAAGGAAACTTATTCTCAACCAGAGAGAAGAGTCAATTATGTACAAGAGGACACTAGTAGTGTCAAGTCTCTTGAGATCAATCTTGATTCAAAGAGTGATGATAACTTTATGATAAGAAGGGTCCTAATCAAAGAACCGACTAGAGAAGATCCTAAGCAAAGAAGGTCACTTTTAAAGGTGAAATGAAAAATTCTTGGTAAGGTGTGCAAAGTGATCATAGACTCAGGGTCAACTGACAACATCATTTTAGAGGAAGCAGTGAACAATTTGGGATTGAATAGGATATCCCATGACCATCCTTATAGAGTGACACAGTTGAATAAGGGACAACATGTCCTAGTGAATGAACAATCATGGGTTGATTTTGCAATTGGAGGATATGGTGATAGGATTCTCAGGGATGTGTTACCTATGGATTCCTTCAACCTATTTTTGGGTAAACCATAGAAATTTGACAAGAAAGCCATGCACAATGGAGAGAAGAACTCCTATTCATTTCAAAAGGATGGAGTAACCTACAAGATCCAGTTTTTGGTGGATGAAGAAGGGATGAAACCTAGAAGTCCTAATGTGTGGTAGTTGGTGGAAAACAATTCTTAAGTGATCTCAAGGGGGAAGGTGGAGAGTTTTTAGCTGTTATGATGAAACCTACGAAAGAGAAGAATGTTGAACAATCACCTTTGTGCAAGGAAGTACAATTTTTTTTGGAGTAGTTCAAAGACATTGTCAGTGATGGATCACCTGTAGTACTACCACCACAGACAATAATAAGCCACCAAATTGACTTCATTCCAGGGGCATCAGTGCCAAATAAAGTTTCTTACAAAATGAATCCTGAATAGAATAAGGAGATAGAAAGACAAGTAGAAGAGTTACTTAATCAAGGCCTAGTGAGGAAAAGAATAAGCCCTTGTTTAGTTCTAGTGGTGTTAGAAAAAAATAAGGGAGGTAAGTGGAGATTATGCATAGAATCCAAAGAAATCAGCTGAATAATAGTTAGATATAGGTTTCCAATCCCTAGGATTGAGAACCTAATAAATTGTCTTGGAGGAGCTCAATATTTTACCAAGTTGGATTTCAAGAGTGGTTACCACCAAATCAAGATTAAAGAAGGGGATGAGTGGAAGGTAGCCTTCAAGACCACAAAAGGTCTATATGAATTGCTTATCATGCCATTTGGGCTTAGTAATGCCCCTAGCACATTCATGAGATTGATGAATGAATTGATAAAGGAATACATAGGAACATTTGTGGTAGTCTATCTTGATGACATACTCATATTCAGTAAAAAAAAAGAACACCTTGAACACTTGGAGATTGTGTTGAGAATATTGAAAGATGAGTAGTTATCCATCAACTTGGAGACGTGTGAGTTCTTGAAGCAAGAGTTGATCTACCTTGGTTTTGTGGTCTCACAAGAAAAAAAGAATATGGATTGTAGCAAAGTAGAGGCTATACTCAACTGTCCTACTCCTACATCTGGTACAAAGGTAATAACTTTTCATGGGCTTGCCCAATTCTATAGGAAGTTCATTAGTGGATTTAGTGAAATCTGTGCCCTAGTCTTAGATACTAGTTGAAAACAAAGTTTAGGTGGACTGAGGAAGCCAATAAGGGGTTTAAAATGTTGAAACAAAAAGTAACCACCCAACCTATCCTTGTACTCCCAATTTTTGATAGACTGTTCACTCTAGAGTGTGATGCAAGAAGTATAGTAGTAGGAACTGTTTTGAGTCAAGAGGTCAGATCAGTAGATTTCTAAAGTGAAAAAGTGAATGAGGCAAAGAAGAGATATTCCTACCCAAAGAGTTTGCATTGTTTACTAATAACCAAGCTTTGAGCTTTACTGATAACCAAGCTTGTTCCCAATACAAGCTAAGAAATAGGCATATTAAGTGGGTGGAGTTATTGCAATCATACACAATTACTATCAAGTACAAGAAGGGTAAGCTGAACAAGGTAGCTGATGTTTTGAGCAGGAGACTTCTCATTGTGCATGAAGTGAAATTGCAAAGCATAGGAATGGAAAATTTCAAAGATCTTTACAATGAAGATGAGGACTTCTCTAAGGCATACAAGGTATGTGTAGAGTTCAATAATCATTTCCATACTTAGTTTGCAGACTATACATTGTAGAATGGGTTATTGTTTAGAGGGGGACAATTATGTGTGTCTAAGGGATCCATAAGGGAAAATCTCATACAAGAGAAGTATAATGGCACTATTAGTGGGGATTTTGGTCTCAATAAGACACTTGAGTTATTCCAAATATTTTACTAATGGCCTAGAATGCATAATGACATTAGGAAGTATGTGGAACAGTGTATTTTTTGTGAGAAATCCAAAGGGACTGCTTCCAATGCTGGTCTCTATCAACCACTTCCCATTCCCAATATGCGATGGGAATGCATCAACATGGAATTCATTGTTGGATTACCAAGGAAAAGTACTAGATTTGATAGTATCTTTTTAGTTATTGAAAGGTTCAGTAAGATGAACCATTTTATTCCATGTAAGACAACACATGATGCTAGTTACATTGCTCAATTTTCTTTAGGTAAGTTGTAAGAATCCATGAATTTCCTCTTAGCATAGTCTCAGACAAAGATGTCAAGTTTATGGGACACTCTTGGAAGACATTGTAGAAGAGATTAGGAACCAACCTCTCATTTGGATCTTCTTATCACCCCCAGATGGTTGGCCAAATAGAGGCCATTAACAAAGTCTTAGGTAACCTTTTGAGGTACTTGACAAAGGAATATGGATAGGTGTGGGATCAAGTGTTACTACACACAAATTTTTCCTACAATGACAGTGTGAACATAACTACTGGGAAGAGTCCTTTTGCAGTGGTCTATGGTGTTCATCCCAGGGGTGTTTCTGAACTTGGAGATTTAGGAAGCATGAAGGGTAGAATTCAACATGCAAAGGATTTCACTCAATCAATGAAGGAGGTGCATGATCAACTGAAGAAGACCCTAACAGAAGAAACACAAAGATTGAAAGCCAAAGTGGATGAAAAGAAGAAAGAGTTATAGTTTGAAGTGGGAGGCTTAGTTATGGTGCATCTGAACAAAGCTACACTGAAGAAAGGTGTACCTACTAATCTCCAAATGAGAAGGATAGGGCCTTGTAAAGTCCTAGAAAAATATGGTGTGAGTTATTATAAAGTAGACCTACCTGTAGATATAGCAATTTATTACCTGTCTTCAATGTACATGATTTGGTCAAATACAAAGGTCTTATACCAAAGGAGACTGAGAACACTTCTGAGACAAAGGATACCGTGATTGATGTTCCCTTGCCACTCAAGGACAAGTCACAAGCAGTGAAGATAGTGGATTCTAGAGCTAAGAAAAAGACCAGGCATGGACAATATATGGAGCACATTATCCAAAGGCAACACCTACCTGAAGTAGAAGCTACATGGGTTGGAGAAGTTGACTTCAAGAAGCTTGGAATAGATTCTTTATTACTCTCTCCACTTATAACTTGATTTTTTTTTTTTGTTCAGACGGAGCATGGTGCAGGAGCACTAGGAGTTAGATTGGAATAACCCTAAAATTTTATTGTGGAAGACCTTCTTATGGTCATTTACATAAATAATGCGATGTTAGGATGTTGTGGTGTTGTTTTGGCAGGTTGCATTGTTGGTTGTGGTCTTTTTGGTCCAAGAAACCCCATTTGTGTTGTGGAAGCCAAAATAGGGCATATGGGAAATGAAATTTTTAGTACTTAGTAGGACCTAATTAGAGTGTAATTAGGTCTAGGATGTGGTTTAAAGCCTTGTGTAACCCATTCATTGGGTCAGAGTTAATAAATTGTAAAACTTGTAAAAAGTTACTTGAGCAACTTTTACAACTTTCAAATGTTGCTCGACCACATTTGGACAAAAGATGAAAAATACCCTAATGGAAGCTATGGATCGGCTTAGTTGGTTTTTCTGAGCCCAGAGAACATATAAAAAGGTTTTTCAAGCATTTTATGGAGGTCAGACAACTTTTTATTGCATTTTCCAAGAAGAATCAAAGTGACAGTTCTCTGTATTTCACAATTTTACCACATTCTGGTTGCAATCAATGTAGATGAATTGAAACAATCAATTTGCTGTGTAGAATAGCTTCATTTATTTGTTTCCTTTATTTTTAATTACCTTTTGTAGGATTTTGTATAGTTTTGAGTGCTGGAATAAATTCAACTCCTTCCTGGACTATTCACTACGAGTGTAAGGGTTGATTGTGTAAATATGGCTCCCCGATGAATTCCAACCATGGAACCTTAATAACCCATGGAGGATTGAAAGAGGAGCCAATGTACATTTTGTTTCTTCTTGTATAGGTTCTAGAAGTGAATTTTTCTATTTTAAAGGATTTGCCTAGGTGAGACAGTCTGTGCCCGACTAGGAGCAAGAAGACAATAGTCACCCATTAAATACAGGGTTAGATTGAATTGAAACATCTAATGATTTGAGAGTGGTGATGGGGTATTAAGAAATACCTATAACTAGTGGTACCAGTTGATAAATCCATTTCATCAACCATTTCTTGAAATTTATGCATTTAATCCCAATTAGCCCTATTTTTAAGGAAAAGGACACAGTCCATATAAAGTACTGTACAAATAGTTTGATGACTCCAAACCCTAAAAATCTATAAGTGTGTCTAAAAGGGTGTCTGTAACAGTGATCAAATTGGGGATTTATTTGGGAATTTTTGGATTTATTAGGTCTTAGGGACGTAATTAGGGCTACAAAGGCTACTAGCTTTTCAAACAAGGAACTTTTGAACTCGATGGAAAACTGATTGAGCTATGGTCAAAGAACTTCAAGAAATGATGAACTAGGATGAAATTAGAGTGGATTCAATCATGAAAAGAGGCTGAAAAGTGATGGAATGTTTTGTGTGAACTTACCCTAGCGAGTTCAGGGAATATTTGTACCACCATTGGTAGAGAGGTCCTAAGGATTAGGGGAGAAAAAATAAAGTGTGTTCTCCTAGAATGGGGGTTGTGAAGTAAACCCTTAGAATGTCTATAAATTGACCTTAGGAAGAGTCAAGCTAACTCTAGGATAGGATCCTCCCTATCAGAAGGTATCTTTGGAATTATAGGAGGTGTTTTATTAATGGCTTCTTGCAATGAACTTGGATCAAATTCCCTTATTAGAACATTTAGGGGTTCAACTAGGCCTTCAATGAAAATAACTATGGGTCTTCTTTCTGCCACATCTAGAATCATCATTATGAGCCTCTAGAATTATGCTACATAGTCTTCTACCTTACCCTCTTGCTTTAGTTATGATAAATTTTACCCAAATTTCCCATCCTGTCCAATTTTGGCTACAAGTGGAGTAAATGAGGCTCCCACAAGGGTAGAGCCCAGCTTGTAAGGTTTTCTACCATGTTCTGGTCTTCATCTTATTCTCTACATGTTTCTTGGTCTGATTTAGGTCCTTTATTCATGTCTTGAAAGAAACCCTAAGTCTTATTGAGTTGTTTCATGCTTAAACCCTAAACCCTACATGACTTGTTCTATTTCTAAGTTACAATTCCATGTAACTTAAGTGTCTCTTTTTCCATGTGCACTTTAAACTCTTATGTTTATCTCTTAATCTCGCAATTAGGAGAGAACATTCTTGTTCATTCATAGATTACGAGAGGATCATCAATCAAGTTCAAGATGTGTGGTTGGTGCTAGATCCCACAATGAAATGGTCAGGTCAACTAAGTTTCAGAGACTTAGCGCAGATCATCGATCATGTTTTAATCCTGCGACTGGCACTTAATCTCAGAATAAACTCAAGGGTCAAGAAAGGATTCAGTGACTCAATGACTCATTTTATCTTTGAATCTCCAGATAGATCTGAGTTAAGATCAAGTCAAGTAAATTCAAAATGGACTAGCCAAGGTTAAAATGTGAGCCCTCGATGCTAAGATGATCTTAGGGTTGGCGCTAGATCTCGTGATAAACTCATGGTTAGATCAAATATTCAGAGATATGGAGGTAGCGATTGTCGGTGAATCTCCAGATTAAATTGTGGTCAGACAGTTAAGTCAGGTTCCATTCAGAGTTTGTAAGGATAAGATCTTTCCCATTGATCAGAGAAAAGATCTACTGCTGGTGTTAGATTGCTAGACAAAGTCAAAGTCAGCTAAAGCATTCAGAGATTTAGCACAGGCCGTCGATTCAGTCTTGATCTTGTGGATGTTGCTTAATCTTGTGATAAACTCAGAGTTAAAGAATTGATCTAGAGACTTGGAGATACAAAGGATTTCAGGTACCCAGGGTTAAAGACTAGTTAAAGATAAGTCAGAAGGAAGTAAAGACCGATCAAGTTCAGTTTGATCGTGTGGATGGTGTAAAGAATTAAAGTAAAAGTGCTTGAGATCTATTCATTGGGGCATTGCACCATGGTGACATATGGCATTGATGATGTGATGGGTCCTGAGTTTACAGAGTAGTAAAGACATCATAATTTAAGAAAGATCGAACAATAGGCGTAAAGTCTTAGAGACCAAGATGAAGTTGTTTAACCATTGAGGCAATTCACCTTGTTGACACATGTCCAAGTCAGATATGATGTCAGTGTCGAAGGTAATATAAAGGTAAAGAAATTTTGCGAAGATCCGATGGTAGGCGCTATGCCTTAAAGGCTAATATGAAGAAAGTTAATATTCAAGGCATTGCGCCTGTGTGTCGCGTGGAAGATCTGATCCTGTGCTCGTGGGTTAATTAAAGGACATCGACGGTCTCATTTTAAAGTTAATAAAGATTTAAACTTGGGCCATCGATATAACATTCTATTCCACCTGTGACAATTTATTCTTAAATTTGAATATTTAAATGTCTTTCTCAGAGGTTTTCATGGCGGTGGCAACATTTTCAATTTGTAGGGTGGGTAGATGGATCGATCTAATCTGTTTTCTTGAATTTATGGAAAAGTGGGATGTTTTCAGAGATAATCCAATCGTCTAAGATATTTCCAAGTGCATTTAATTGTAGAATTGACTATTTTAGGGTTTCTGGATTGTTTAATGGATATCTATTATAACCCTAATTTGTCCAATCTGGTTGGATGGATTGACTCCCAAGCCTATGTGCTGGGGGAGCTTGTAAATAAGTAGTTTTTTGATCTTTTGTAAATAGTTTCGGAATATGTAAGAGTTTTCTGTGACATTTTCTCTATCCTCAATCTTTTCATGTATTTGTAATTCTCAATTTTCCAAGGCTTATGCAAGAATTTCTATGGCATTTTTCCTGCCCTTAGGTTTTCATGTGTTTTGGGATTCTTTTTGAAGTATAATATATTGATTGAGTATTGAAGAATTTTTTGGGTTATTCTAAGTTTTCTTTCTTTTCAACATCTTTGTGTACTATTGTGGATGATTGATAAAGTAGTCATGTAAATTTTGTTCATTCCTTTCTATTTTGTCTCATTCTTGTGCCTACTTGCTGAAGTGGATGTTTGTTTGTAGGTTATAGTCTGTGTCTACTTCCTTGAAGCTATTTCTATGAAATATTTTCTTTCCTCCAATAGTTTCATCTTGGACCTCTCTATGAAACATATTTTGCAAGCCTATCTAGGAAGTTTTACTTGTCCTAATTCAGGAATATCATGCAAGTTCTTGGTCATTATATTGTGATTCATGTCTTTTCGGTGTATCACCTAGTAGGTTAAGTTTTCTTTTCACTATTTCCCTTCAGTTCTCCTTCTATCCTTTTTCCTCCCAAGTTTACTTTTTAGTTTCAAGAGAAAAATAGGTGATTATCCAAGAGGAACTAGCCTAGAACCTGGAAGTCTCACTTCAGTTAGAAAAGGTCCCACAACCTGGAAGTGATTCCCATGTTATACTAGATAATTAGACTTGCGAGTTTAATAGGGTGCAAATTTGGTGTATAACAAGTCTGGCACGCCCGGTGGGACCACAAAAAGAAGTTTATTTTCATGGCTATGATATCTCTGATATGCTGATAACATAATACAAACCTAGAAGTGGTCATTGTCTTGCATATCTGGTGACTCTGGAAGGTCTACTAGTTTCAAAAGATCAAGTGCTGGTATGTTTCAAATATTTTATATTCAAAACTCCAGCTAATTGCATGATTACAGATGTCAAGTTATTATGGGTAGTTAGGTTATACTATCATATCATGAAAATAATGCATAATGGGATAATAAGAAGCCATATGAAAATCATCCAAAGGTGGTTTTTAGTCCAAGCTACCATATCATAGCAGGTTGTCAATATATTCAACATGCCCCTAATCAATATGTCCCTGCATAAGCTTATGAGCATGCTCTCCAATGGGAAGCATCATGGACACAAAATAAACAACAAGAGATTCAAGAGTAATAGGTTCATCATGCTTACCACCCACCCCCCCTTCTCAGCCTAATTGGAAACAAACTCAGAATTATAACCAGTCCCAAGGAGACTATTTCATGCCTAATCAACATGAAGATATTTCCAATCAGCCTCAGAGCTCGGAATTTTTGGAATGAAGGAGGGTGAAAAGATGAAAAATATGTTGCTTGAATTGATTAAACATCTGTCTAAAATCAAGGGGCAACAAGACATGGAAGATCAAAGTTATGAGAAGGAGTTAGTTTCCAATTAAGTGGCAGAGACTCTAGGTGATGAGAAAAAAAGGAACCAATGGGAAGAGGAGCTTGATTGCCAAATTGTTTTCGGGGAAGCAGAGCTGAGATCACAAATTGCTGAATACAAGGCTCTTGAGTGTAAGGTTCCAATCTTCAGGCCTTTTGGGAAAGGTGAGTCTCCTAAAACTCATGATGTTAGGATTCCAAGCTGGAGTACTCCAATGTTCCAAGAGCATACAAATGAAGAACCTATAGAGCATTCATTTCCAAGTTTTAGTGACATCCTTCTAGCACATGAACCTGTTATAGAACAATTGCATCCTTGTTGTGGTCAACAACAACCTAAGGATTGTATTGAGACAAGACTAGTTGCAAGTAAGCAACACCAAAATGATAGGGTCTTCAATTTTCCAAGATTTAAAAAGATTCTTCCTCCTAAGACTACCTCTGAACACTCTATATTTGAAATCCCAAGCTTCAAGCATCATCACCCTTTGCAAAACACTATATCTAAGGAGTTACAGTCCACCACTCTGCAAGTGCAGTCCTTTCAAGAAAATTGTTTATCCCAAGAGACCCGTCAGGTCCCTCAAGATACTGAGCTGCCATGGAAACTTTCATGGACTCCGCATCCTAGCTATCAGATGCCAAGTCTTTTCAAGGATACTAGTCAAACATCAAATCAAAGACTTGTAGTGGATGAGCCTTCATGTGATGAAGAAATGGATATTGATGCTCAACCTAAGCTCTTAGTCGATTTGTTTAATGAGCTTCTCCCTTTTGTTGAAGGAGAAGAAGGCATGCCATTAACTATCGATGAAAGTCAATTAGGGTAGAGAGATCACCATCAACAAAGAGGTGATAAAGATGAAGATGCTATGATTTTGTTTGATGAGCTGCCAAGTTTTTTTGAGCAAGATGAGAAAGATAGAGTCATGACCACTTCTGCAAATTTACAACAGCTGGAGGGAATTGATCCTAATGATATGCTAATTCATGAGCTTGCAATTATGGAAGATATTTCCCAAGGAAAGAGCATAGACAAAAACCTTGAATAAAATTGTTTTTTCAATATCACAGAAGGTTTTTGTGATAGATTATGCGAGGAATCTTTATCCCCCGGGGCAAAGGTTCAAAGTTATGTGCCTATTGAAAAAGGCCTAGCATTGGATTTCTCTCTTCCTAAAGATTTTATACATGAACATGAGTTGGAACCAATTCTGGACCTTCAGGAAATTAACAGTTACAAAGAGCTCTCTGCTTGTTCTATTGAGGATAATGATACTCTGACCATGGAGAATGAGTTGACAAGATTTCCTATGTTGGAGATTAACTCTCAAGAATTGAATTCAAATCATAAAAAAGAGACCATCAAAGAGAGCTCCAAGTATGTCATCTCAAGAGGCTGCCCCATTAGATACTTGGCCTAGGAGGAGTTTAATGAAACATCCTCATATGATCAATTTGAGGTGAGTGAGTTTGATCCCATTTTTCAAGAGGCAATTCTATATTTTCTGACATAATTTTATGTGCCTCAGGTCTTGTTGGCTATCCTAATGCATTTAATTCAAAATATATTGATGAGGAAGGGTAGCTATTTTAACCATCCAGTGAATGGTTTTGTTTGACCATTTTTCTGTATCAGTTAGTTTAGATTAGGTTAGTTTTTCCTGCTTTCCTTCAAAGTGCTTTGCACAATAAGTTGTTTATGCTTGTATATAGCTCTTTTTCTATTTTGGTTTTTTGTTTCCTCCTCCCGGTTTTAGTCCTCTTGCTTCCCAGAAGTCTCTTTTGTGCTCAATATAGACTCCTTGCCCAATGGAATTCCATAATGCCACTGGTTTTATATGTCTAGTGGGCTGACATTCAACATAAATTGCCAAAAATATTACCCAAATTTCCCATCTTGTCCAATTTTGGCTACAAGTGGAGTAAATGAGGATCCCACAAGGGTAGATCCTAGCTTGTAAGGTTTTCTGTCATGTTTTGGTCTTCATCTTATTATTTGCATGTTTCTAGGCTTGGTTTAGGCCCTTTATTTATATCTTGAAAGAAACCCTAAGTCTTGTTGAGTTGTTTCATGCTTAAAACCTAAACCCTAGATGACTTGTTCTATTTCTAAGTTACTTTTCCATGTAACTTAATTGTCTCTTTTTCCATGTGCGCTTTAAACTCTTATGTTTATCTCTTAATCTCGCAATTGGGAGAGAATATTCTTGTTCATTCAGAGTTTATGCGAGGATCATTGATCAAGTTAAGGACATGTGGTTGGTGCTAGATCTCACAAGGAAATGGTCAGGTCAACTAAGATTCAGAGACTAAGCGCAGATCATCGATCATGCTTTAATCTTGTAGCTGGTGCTTAATCTCAGAATAAACTCAAGGGTCAAGAAAGGATTCACTGACTCAACAACTCAATTTATCTCCGAATCTCCAGATAGACTCGAGTTAAGATCAAGTCAAGTAAAGTCAAAATGGACTAGCCAAGGTTAAAATGTGAGCTGTCGATGCTGAGATGATCTTAGCGTTGGCACCAGATCTCATGATAAAATCAATGTTAGATCAAATATTCAGAGATTTGGAGATAGCCGTTGTCACTGAATCTCCAGATTAAATCATGGTCAGACAGTTAATTAGGCTCCATTCAGAGTTTGCAAGGATAAGATCTTCCCCGTTGATCAGAGAAAGGATCTACGGTTGGCATTAGATTGCTAGAAAAATTCAAAGTCAGCTAAAGCATTCAGAGATTTAGCACATGATGTCGATGCAATTTTGATCCTGATGTTGTGAGCTACACTTCTCGCTTCATGATAGACCCAAAATTTGAACATTGGTTTATAGTGAGGCATGTGCTGAGATATGTGAAGGGCACTCCTGATATTCACATTCTCTATGGCAGAAGCATAGATCCATGACTCTTTTAGTTTTACAAACTTAGATTGGGTAGGTTCTATTGACAACAAAAAGTCTACTTCTAGGTATGTTTTCAGTTTGGGCACAAGTGCAGTCACATGGGCCAGCAAGAAGAAACAAGAAATATCAATCTCATCTACCAAAGTTGAATATCAAGATACAGCTAAGGCATCTTGTGAGGCAATTTGGCTTAGACAAATGCTTGTAGACATGCACATGCCTCAAGCAGGCCATACTCCCCTATTTCATGATAATCTGGGAGTTCTAAAGTTAGCCCAAAATCTAGTCTTGGATGAATAGACAAAGCATGTTGACCTTCATTGTCACTATATCTGCCACCTTGTCCAAGATGGATCTATAATGTTGCAATATGTACCTACTGAGGACCAGACTACAATCATCCTCACCAAGTCTCTCAATCTAGAAAAGTTTTCCAATCTTAGGGGGCAATTCAGTCTAGTTGATAGAATGACCATTAAGGGAGGGTATTAGACTATTTTTTTGTATCCTAAGTTCTTGTTATTTTTAGCTCATTATTTTAGAATCTTAGTTAATTGTCGTTTAGGTTTTATTTTTTAGTTGTCTTAATTAATTTTTTTTAGTCGTCTATATTTAGACAACTTTGCTTTTTTCTTTTTTCTTTTTCATTAAAAGCTTTTGTAAAATCTATATTTGTGTATTTTATTAATACAATCATTCCATTTTTTGAGTTTCACTTACATTATCTTTATGTTATTTATTGTTTAAGCTTTTTTCTTCTAAGTTTTTACATACTTGGAATGTGTAAAAGAAAAGTACAAAATTATGGAAAAGTATTCCCCACGCCCCTCTCTTCTCTCTATTAAGCCACAAACGTCTTTCAACCAACTTATAGTCCCCCCCATTTTTGGAGGATACTTCTTATAAGGTCATTGGTAGCTCTATTATTCATTTCTAGAAGGTTGATGATTTCACTCCCTGCATGGGACATTCTGCCATTCTACACGTGCTTGCATTTTGGTGGATGTTATCTATAAGCCCCTTCATGGAGATGTGGTTATAATGGCTATGGATAGGACCTTTGGACTCAACACCTAGATCATGAAGGCATCGAGCCTTCAAATAATATCATTGCTTTGCTACCTGTCACTTGGCTTCAGACTGCTCTCTATTGCATCAAAAAGACCTTGCTCCCTACTGGAAGAATGCTATTGGTGATCACTTGACTATTGAGAACTCCTATGCTAAGAAGATGAGGATTTTGGTCATCAGGTTTCTCCCACACATTAGAGTGGCTATTCATCAATTGATTCTCACCCACTAAGAAACATATTTTTCCTTTACCTCAAGAGTTGATTGAGTAAAAACTAGAGAGATGGTAAGTGATATTCAAGAAAAAATTAGTGGTACCCAACCAACGATTGTCTCATTGAAGAGATGGAAGACACAAAGGTTGAAAACACCCTCCACAGGTAGTAGAATCCTCGGTCTGAGGCATAAGACCACATGAGTGAGATCCACAATCTCCACAATTGTCCTATTGGGAAGAGTGGTTGTGTCCAGGTCAACATTCATGAGATGTGTGATCAGGAGGAACTCAAACAATAGT
>MU226945.1:1546225-1565884 GCA_018584345.1 Thuja plicata
TATATATATATATATATATATATATAAAGGTTACATTAACATTAACTGTTAAGAAATCAGCTTACTAAACATAATGTATAAACATGGATGAGTGTATATTATGAAATATATACACATTAAAAGACACCTCAAGATTTTCTTTCTTGAGAGCCTTTCCTATTAGCAGAATTAAAAAATTTAATGAGACGGCATAGTCAAATAAATATAAGGGGATATTGTACTTTAATAACACGTGCATATGAATATCATTTTACTAAAATGAGAAAACTACATTGTTATCTACCTTCATTCTTTACCTCTAAACTACAACCATATTTTCCTTCAACAAGTAGTTATATAAACATAAAGCTGAAAGTTGGAAGAGACTCCTTATCTTCCTAATAATTACTAAAAATAACATAGATTAAGACATAATATTTTGGTCACTCTTTCAAGTAATTGAAAATTTCAAACCAAAGGTTTACAATAGCTTTTCTTTCACATAACAAATAAGTCTTCAATACATTAGCCACATTGACTATTACATTTACAAAAATAAGTAGAACATGTAATTCTTTTTTCTCAAGCTTTTCTCTTCTTCCTTCAAGGGTTCATATGCATCCAAAAATCTACAAAAGAAAATCCAAAAAGACCATGGGAAGATCACCTCCTAGCCCAGGCCTCTAAGAGGTCACCCCAAAGCTTAAGGAATAAAAAATAGACAGGTTACACACATGCATAACAACTATTACAATATAACAACACAACACAAAAACTCCCATCCATGGCTTTCACAATGGGTCTCATAAAGACCCTAAAAATGAGGTGAAGTGGACCAAGTACCCTATGGGGAGAAAACCAACCAAATATAAAAACACAAGCCTTCACAAGACTTTCAAAATCAGATCTTCAAGCAACTTTCCATTCTCACAACTTCATCCCTTATGACCCCCAAGGAATCAAGCCAAAGATACACCTTTAGGACCCCAGAAAGAAAGCAAGGAATGGCTTCATGGAGCCCATACTCCATGTTTTCTCCTTCTCCTCCCTGAGGAGAGTCTCTACACCCATGGGCTATCCTAAAATCTTCACCCCCAAGGCCACTCTTCCCTCCCAAGGGTGAGTGGACCTTGAGACTCCCAAACACAAAGAAAATGCAACACATCACAAAGTAAAAAATCACAATACAACAATGGAAGAATACAAGAACATTTATTTCAACACAAATCAACATACTAACCTACTACATCCATTTTCACATACACCATAAGACAAACAAAACAAATAGAATGAGGGTCACCAACCTAAGTCCAAGCTTATGGAAAGTAAGTTGAGAATGAACTCCTTTTTGTCCAAGTCTCCATTCTTTTCAAGTTTCTCCAAATCTAGACAAGTCTCTAAGATAGAGAGTGGGTGTTCAAATTCTCAACCATGAAGATTCTCCTTTAAAAAGGCATCTGAAGTGCTCTTGAAAAAAAGTAAGTTTCTCATTGGTTGGTCTTCTCAGTTTTTTACAAGCTTACTAAAAATGGATTATCGAAAGGTAACTCAAAAAGTTAAAATAAAGTCTTAGCACCTAAATGAGAGGGTTGTCTAACCAAGACTATGATTCTAAAAGTTGATTTTCGTCCATCTTGAAAATCTAACTTTTGGAAGGGTCTTTTGGTCAACTAAGATTTTTCCTAGGGTTTAAAATGACCCTTACCCATAGGTATATCAAATGAGATTCTTAAAAATGGCTCAAACACACCCCTAGGTACCTTTCTAGCCTCCCAAAAGTCTTCTAAAAGCCTACCCACGAAATTCAAGTGAAAATACCATACCTCAAGCTCCCTAACCAAGGGGTTCACATGGGGATTCTCTATGGTACTAACGTAGGTTGGTGAGAAACCAATCCTCAAGTGGACATGTCATGACTACATGTACACATTACAAGTGTCAAGTCACACACACATTTTACACTTTACAAGACCCATGCCATTTCCACTTGAGAAACACATAAATTAAAATTATGAAATGATCACATTCAAGCATATACGTTTACAAAATTTAACACAATACAACGAGGTATTGTCTCTTATTAGACGCGACCTTGGATCAAACTAAATTCACATAGGCTTAGATTTGGTTCCCCAATTTAATACGATTTTTTATTTTTCCTGTACACTAAATCTGAATATCAGTAGTCCAAGGAATATAATATACATCATAATGAAATAATCATCATTCAAATCTTCTACGAAACATCTATATCTTCATCACAATCAATTTAACTTTTCACTCCTGAAATCATATACATTCATAAACATCATTTAAACATTTAACCTTCATTTCACAATAAAAATCACATTGTATCATAACTGAATCAAATCACAATTTCCTAATAAATCACATAAGCATATCTAATCCACCACATATTCATTAAATCAAAATAACCATAAATGAAAAACTATAATTGTATCATAAAACTAATCACCATGAGCATCTTAAGATAATGTGCATCTAGAGTCTAAATGATCGAATCCAATCTGATCCAATAAGGTATAAATCGATAATGTATCATACATAAATCACATAAAGGCCTTTCAAAAGATTAAAACAACATCAAAAACTCATTTCAAATAGTCCTATCTTAGTAGGATTCACAACACATCACAAGTCTAAGGCAGTTCACCTAACTCAAGTAGACATATATTGCCCTGAGGTACAATCTCCCAAGGGTACTACATGATCATAACTACAATAATAAACTCAATCTACGCCTCTTAGAATGTCAATCATAAAAGGGGAACGAGGGAAGCTCTACATCATCCCCCAAGGACTAGGCTTACTCCTGGAAGCTGATGCACCAAACCAAAGGTAGCGCATCAAGATGCGGTGAAAATGCGAGTACCCAAATAGAGGTTTCCTAACCCACAAGTTTAATGTTACACGTCAAGGACAAAATAGTATATTTTTCCTGGGTGCTCTCCCTTATATGCACTATCAGTGACCCACATTGGGCCTAATAGAGTCACAAAACATAGAACTTGCCAGCTTAAGAAAACATTTAGAATAGCCACCATGATCGAAAAGTAAAAGTCCAATTGGGAAAATTAAATTCCAACAGTAAATTTCAAAGCGAGCTCATTTCAACAATAAGTCCAATGTGACAATTGTCATAAAGAAATAGATACAAAAGTTGGTGACTAATTCTAATCACAAGAATACCCAAAAGATGCTAGCCCACACAACATGTGGAAAGTTCCACCAAAAAAATAAATAAATCAAGAAAATCATTCACAAAACAATGTAATTGAAACCGAACACATAAGAGGGAGTATCCACCAAGGATTTTGAGGGAAACACTACTTAGTAACCTCCAAGCACATACCCAAGCAACGTACCACACCTACGCATCACTATACTTCCAATACTAAAGCAATATAAGGGCCAATGTCGGTTTCCTACCCAAGCAAAATTATACTCCTAGGTGAAGCGTAATGGTTTGCAAGGTTCCAAGTGTTGAACCTTGCTTTGATACCAAAATGTCATGCCCAAATTTTACGTCCAAATCGCAACAATTTTTTTTTTGAAAAGCATATTAATGTAGTGTCTAAAAGTAGTTGCGAGTTTTCTAAACCAACTTCTATGTTTGCAACGTTAATGAAGTAGGTTGCGTAAATAGGTAAACTACTAAACTTACTAATTGGGGTCAAGGGGAATCATGACCACATGTCAACATCTCTCAACCCATTCGTTAAGTATCTAGGTTTATTTTGCTAAATCACCTAATCGGTTCTTTGCCCCAAATCATATCTTGAGAAATAAATTAAATTCTTAAATAATTAACCATTTCGTAAATCAACCCACCCTTACGACAAAAGTCTTATATGTCCTGTAAAATTAACATTGAGAGGGTTGACCTAAAAATGTGGGAATTAATTACTATAGTTGCTATATTCCCAAGTCAATAATATAGCTCACATTATTTACAAAGTGTTTCATTGTTCCTTGTAAAAAAAGAAATCATAATTATATTTACTTAAAAATCTATTCGCAATATATTACTCATTAATTACAACTAATAAAACGTTACTAATAATAATAAAGATAAATCGATAATCTATTTTCGAAGTTAACATAATATTCGTCCTCAAGATGTCTCATTAATAAAATCTCTTTATTATGCATCTAGAAGAAATAACTATACCTTAAATACATTTGCAAGAGTGTTATTAAATAATTAATTTAACTAAATTAAATAGCTTTACAAATTTAACTAATAATAATTCCATGCTGTCAATATATTTTAATTAGTTTCCTCTCTTAAAATCTAATACATTTAATCATTTAAGATTCACCAATAAGGGTCCTTAACCAATATAAAATTAAACCCAACTACGTAATTAATTGTTATTTTACATTTAAATGTGTCTTATTAACTAACTAATTTAATTAAATTCACAAGTTTCGCATATTCACTTAATATTAATTCCATTCAATTAAACAACCTTATAAGCCATTTAAAAAAAAAACTCCCTTAAGTTGTTTTTTTGAAAATAATTAATTTATAAGGGGTTGAAAAAAGAAATTTAACTGAAGAAATTCCCTCCCAAACACTTTAAAAATTTATTTTTAACTTCATCATGCACATCCCTAACCCTAATTTCCAAATTAGGGTTTAGGACATATTTTCTTAAGTCTAAAATGAAGACTTCCTTCTTCAGTTTTCCCTTGTCTCACTATTTCTTCCATCTATAAACCCTAGGTCTTTGTTTTTTTGTTCTTCATTGTTTTGTTTGGTTGCAAGTTTGTGGAATGGAGGCCATGGAGGATGTTGTATACAAATTTGTATATATATTTATATATAAAATATATATACATTTTGTTTGCTAAAAATCTCAGACATGTTTGATGCAGTTTAAAAATAGCATAAGGCTACGATTTGATTTTTAATGCATTATGTATTTTTATTTTTGATAAAACAAGTCGCAGGGGTTTTGTTTTATTAAACATGGCGTGGCGGGGTAGGCGGGAGGGAGGGGGGGATTGTGCAGAGCACGTGTAGGGAGGGAAGGGGGCGTTTGGAGAGAGGGGGCATGACCACCCTCCGCCCNCCTGTGGTAGCGCCGCCCCCATGGCCCACTACAGTCGGCGACACTACCATCACTAGTGGCAGCCATGGTGGCTACGTCCACCATGGGCGGGTGGGAGCGGGGGAGGCGCTGTGGTCTCCCTCCCTCCCTTGTCTCCTTTGAAGCCTGGGGTGGGGTGGCCTGCGCCACAGCCTCCCCCATTTATTTTAAATTTTTTTTTGTTTGTTAAGTTTTTTTATTAAATGTTTATATATACTTTTTTTTGAATCACTGGTTTTTTTAAATATTAAAAGACTATATATATATATATAAAGGTTACATTAACATTAACTGTTAAGAAATCAGCTTACTAAACATAATTGATAAACATGGATGAAGGTATATTATAAATATATACACATTAAAAGATACCTAAATATTTTCTTTCTTGAGAGCCTTTCCTATTAGCAGAATCAAAACATTTAATGAGACTGCATAGTCAAATAAATGTAAGGGGATATTTTACTTTAATAACATGTGCATATGAATATCATTTTACTAAAACGAGAAAACTACATTGTTATCTACCTTCATTCTTTACCTCTAAACTACAACCATATTTTCCTTCAACAAGTAGTTATATAAACATAAAATTGAAAGTTGGAAGAGACTCTTTATCTTCCTAATAATCACTAAAAATAACATAGATTAAGACAATCTTTTGAGCACTCTTTCAAGTAATTGAAAATTTCAAACCAAAGGTTTACAATAGCTTTTCTTTCACATAACAAATAAGTCTTCAATACATTAGCCACATTGACTTACATTTACAAAAATAAGTAGAACATGTAATTCATTTTTCTCAAGCTTTTCTCTTCTTCCTTCAAGGGTTCATATGCATCCAAAAATCTGCAAAAAAAAATCTGAGAAGACCATGGGAAGATCACCTCCCAGCCTAGGCCTTTAAGAGGCCACCCCTAAGCTTAGGGAATAAAAAATAGTCAAGTTACACACATGCATAACAACAATTACAATACAACAACACAACACAAAAACTCTCATCCATGACTTTCACAATGGGTCTCACAAAGACCCTAAAAATGGGGTGAAGTGGACCAAATACCCTATGGGGAGAAAATCAACCAAATGTAAAAACACAAGCCTTCACAAGACTTTCAAAATCAGATCTTCAAGCAACTTCCCATTCTCACAACTTCATCCCTTATGACCCCCAAGGAATCAAGCCAAAGATACACCTTTATGACCCAAAAAAGAAAGCAATGAATGGCTTCATGGAGCCCATACTCCATGTTTTCTCCCTCTCCTCCCTGAGGAGAGTCTCTACACCCATGAGCTATCTTAAATTCTTCACCCCCAAGACTACTTTTCCATCCCAAAGGTGAGTGGATCTTGAGATTCCCAAACACAAAGGAAATGCAACACATCACAAAGTAAAAACTCATAATACAACAATGGAAGAGTACAAGAACATTCATTTCAACACAAATCAACATACTAACCTACTACATCCATTTTCACATACACCATAAGACAAACAAAACAAATGGAATGAGGGTCACCAACCTAAGTCCAAGCTTATGGAAAGTAAGTTGAGGATGAACACCTTTTGTCCAAGTCTTTTCTTTTCAAGTTTCTCCAAATCTAGACAAGTCTCTAAGATAGAGAGTGGGTGTTCAAACTCTCAACCATGTAGATTCTCCTCTAAAAAGACCTCTAAAGTGCTCTTGAAAAAAGGTAAGTTTCTCATTGGTTGGTCTTCTCTAAATTTTTTACAAGCTTACTAAAAATGGATTCTCGAAAGATAACTCAAAAAGTTAAAACATAGTCTTTGCACCTAAATGAGAGGGTTGCCTAACCAAGACTATGATTCCAAAATTTGATTTTCATCCATCTTGAAAATCCAACTTTTGGAAGGGTTTTTTGGTCAACTAAGGGTTGTCTTAGGGTTTAAAATGACCCTTACCCATAGGTATATCAAATGGGCTTCCTAAAAATGGCTCAAACACACCCCTAGATACCTTTTGAGCCTCCCAAAAGTCTACTAAAGCATACCTACGAAATTCAAGTGAAAATACCATGCCTCAAACTCCCTAGCCAAGGGGTTCTCATGGGGATTCTCTTTGGTACTAACCTAAGTTGGTGAGCAACCAATCCTCAAGTGAAAATATCATGGCCACATGTACACATTACAAGTGTCAAGTGACACATTTTACACTTCACAATACCCATGACATTTCCACTTGAGCACACATAAATTAAAATTAAAATTTATAATTATGAAACGAACACATTCAAGCATATACATTTACAAAATTAAACCCAATACAATGAGGTCTTGTCTCTTATTAGACGCAACCTTGGCTCAAATTGAATTCACATAGGCTTAGATTTGGTTCCCCGTTTTAAGACGATGGTCATATTCTCTGCACACTAAATCCGAATATCAGTAGTCCAAGGAATATAATATACATCATAATGAAATAATCATTTTTAAAACTTCTACGAAACATCTATATTTTCATCACATAATCAATTTAACTTTTCATTCCTAAAATCATATGCATTTATAAACATCATTTAAGTATTTAACTTTCATTTCACAATAAAAATCACATTGCATCATAACTGAATCAAATCACAATTTCTTAATAAACCACATAAGCATATATAATCCACCGCATATTTATTAAATCAAAATAACCATAATTGAAAAACCATAACTGTATCATAAAACTAATCATCATGAGCATCTTAAGATAATGTGCATCTAGAGTATAAATGATCAAAACCAGTTTGATCCAATAAGGTATAAATCCATAATGTATCATACAGAATTCACATAAAGACCTTTCACAAGATTAAAACAACATAAAAAAATCAGCTCAAATAGTCCTATCTTAGCAGGGTTTTACAACACATCACAAGTCTAAGACAATTCACTTAACTCAAGTAGACATAGATCACCCTGAGGTACAATCTCACAAGGGTACTACATGGTCATAACTACAATAATAAACTCAATCCATGCTCCTCAGAATGTCAATCATAAAAGGGAAACACGGGAGGCTCTACAAAAGGAAGATGAACACTAAATACAATAAGAGGTAGACTAATACAAAATTGCTTAGTACAGTGGAAGGAAGAAGAAATAGGAATATCCATAAAGAAGCAAGGCGAGATGGAATTATAATAAGAGTAAAGGAGACAATTTACAAAAGGAGTACTAGTGAAGCTTGGAGTTGAACCTTACACATCTTTAGGTTTTCCTCTCTATAATCAACATGGTTTGGAACTTTTCTCTTGTTTTAATGGCTTTTATCATCTTCATCATGACCACTTCAATTTGTTTAGTTACGAGCCCGACCTTTTGCATGCTAGTGGGATTGTTGGTTGTGGAGGGGGTGTATAGCCTATAATGGTGTGAAATGCACTTGCAACTTTGATCCTTCTATGCACATATATTGACCTTGTGAAATGGTCATTTCATGTAATTTCACAAGTATTGCAACAAGAATCTCTTAGGAGACATTCGATAAAAAAGTGTTGCGACACCAAATTCCTAGTGAGAATCTAGGTAGGTAAAGTCGTTTCCTAGTTCTTCCACCACTTATGCTTTAACCTTATAAGTTGTTGGGCCAAGGTTTGTTGAAAGCTCTTCTATGGCATGTCTAGAGGTGCTTAGAACACCACTATTATAGTCTACATTTTGCAACAATACTCACCCCATTCCATACTTGTGTTTCTCAAATTGAAAAGACTAACACTTATTCATGACCTGTGACAATTATGGGTTCAGGAAGAGATGAAAGTTGTAGATATGATACCACTAGATTTGAGGTTGAAAATACTTGAGGTTTAAAAGTTGGAATGTCTCTAAAGTAAAAATTGTGCTTTTTCACTATGAGAACATCGTCAAAGTTCGTAGACCCTAAGTTTGATTGCTAATTATCATTAAGGCCTTTCCACGTATGATCTTCAATATCTTCAAGTGGCAAACACAACCAACAAAATTCAACTAAAAATATCAAACATGCATGAACCTTTTTATCTACCAATCATTTTTACTTAAGGGTTTTTTTAAAGTCATAGTTGAGTTTTCTCTTAGAAAAAGTGGTGAATTTTTTCTCAACTTTTCAATCAGCCTTTATTTTATCTAGTGGTCTTTGTTCCACAACTTGTGCATGCTCTCCTTCCGGGGGTTCCTAATTTTTTTCTACAATCAATTGGAGCTTGTATGAAACTTTTGGAGCTATGAACACTCTTCAACCTTTTTGGAAATGTGCTATAGAATTGTATTTTCATTCATCATCGTTGAGTTTCAATTGGAGATCCTTGAGCTTAACTCAAAGATCAAGTAAAAATAAGTATTGATTAGCATTAATCTATCTTGCTTTAATCTTATAAATAAAGGTCATGTATAGCTACTAAAAATAATATAATTCTCAAAAATAGGCATTTTAAACCCCTTTGCCATGTATGGTGGTGTTAGAGATGTGTTAGCTACCAGTTGGGTCTCAATTATCTTGAATGAATGAAGGAATTTTAATTACATCCATGAGACCAAATAGTCTAAGGGACCCAACATCAAATCTTATGTCATCTTCATGTTCTTCTCAATATCTACTCTCCAGTTATGAATCTTTATAAAGAAACCAACAATTAGTGAAGTCTTTCCTCTTCAAAAAGTTGGTTTAGACAACCCTCCTTCAAGTTGTTCGCATACTGTCCATAGATATCTTGGTAAAAAACACACTAAAAAATTAAGTGTCATTCAGTTTCAACAATTCCTTTGTTGCAGAAAACACATGTTCTTTCTTCTCAAGTCTCTTTGGGGACCGTCTATCTACCCATTTTGCACCTTAGGTGTTGAGAACCAGTTCTGAGTTGCGCCACAAACAATCTAGCCTTACCCTTAATTGTCACTTGTAAGTAGTCTTTCTCGTCATGATCCCAATTGAGGTTGAACTCTTTCACATAACGAACTTTTTCTCACCCCATTTTCTTTGTCCACATGACAGCCCTAAATTTTTTAGAACACAAGTCTTTTTATCTCTTCATTAGTATTGGGATACTTTTGCAAGTCAATGTCCCATTTACTCAACCATTCCTTGTTTTGTTTCATCCACGTCTTATTTCTACGAACCAGTCCCTCTTCAACAACCAACTTGGGCCAACGATTTTTACCCATCTTTTCCACTTTATTTAGATAGCTTGACAAACAAATAACCATTGAAGCTTCCATCAAAACTATGTCTTCTTCAACCAAGAAAATCTCGTAGGGAACCATCGATTTGACTTTAAGTCTACTAGTGATAAGATATTTTTGTATTCTTTCAATTTGTTTCCACTTGTGGTTTGAAAAGCTGCAACCCCAAACCTTGATACCATAGAGGACAATATGTGTAACCAACAGACCAAGAAGAGTCTTCTTTGTTTTCCAAAGCCTTGCTCGTCTACACCTATTTTGCAACAAGAAAGAAGTTCACCAAACCCCTAGTATCCGTTTAGTTCTACAAGTCTCCCAACTCAGCCTATTATGAAAATCAATTCCCAAGTACTTCTACTCCTCCACAATCTCTAACAAAATTTTATCAAAGATAAAGTTAATTTGTTGCTTCTTCCTCTTTAGATAGAAAATCATGATCTTAGTCTTGCTAGTGTTCACCTGCATCCCAACCTCCTTACAGAAACTCCTTAAAACTTTCAAGTGTTCTCTCAAATTATGGGTTGTTTGTGCAATTAAAATTAGATCATTTGCATAAAGAAATAGCTTCACCACATACCCAACAAGTTGGACACCCTCCCTTGTAATTTTGTTTAACCAGTCTTCAAGTTTATCAATGTAGAAGCCAAATAAAGTGGGTGGGAGGGGGCATCCTTTTTTAACCCCAATATCGCTATCAAAGCATTCCAACATATCTTCTTTAGTTCTAATTTTTACTCTAACCTACTCATAAAGTCTATGCACTGTCACTCTAAGCTCATTCGGGATCTTAAGTTCCTCCATTCTTTTCCAAAGCTTATCTTTAGGCACCTTGCCAAAGGCTTTTTTGAAATCTATGAAACAACAAGAGGCCTCTCTACCTTGCAAGTCTCAAACTTTCTCAATAAAGTGCTTAAGAGTGATCAATGAAAGGGTGTCAGTCTAAAACCAACATGCCTTTTTGCTGTCATTTCTTTCTTTTCTGCCCAACTACTGATTTTGCAATCTACCATGCTCCAAAAAAGCTTACCAAGGAGTGGGTTGACCATAATAGTATGATACTTAGAGGGGTTATTGAGATCATCACTCTTGTGTAGGGATATAACAATGCTAGTAGTCCATTCTACTAGAAAACTACTTTGAGTGACTATTAAAAAAAAAAAAATATGAAAATTTAGCCTGTAACCCATCCATGTCTTTTTCTTTATTACTTGTTGATCTCTTTATACCTTGTTTGACATCTTCCATCGAGAAAAGTTCAGTTGAAGTGTTGATTATGGTAGGACTACTTTTATCTTGAATCCGTTCATAAAGGAGCTTTGCATAGTCTAGCCACTCGACATCCCTTATATTGTTTTCTATATGATTTCTCTTTTGTTGAAGTTCTCTCCAAAATGCTTTGAGATTGTGTTTACCCAAAGAAATTAACTCTTTTCTTCTTGAGATAGCTTAGCTTTCCTTTCTAGATTTTATCAATTTCTCATAAATTCTTTTGTTTTCCTTATTTGATTCATTCTTTGACTATTCTTTTTGCGGCCTTGCAATCTTCATCATACCGCCGATTAGACGGGAAAGTGTTGTTAACTCCTTTCTTAGGTTGAGATCTTTTGCATATTTTTAGAGCTTTATGAATTAATGGGACTAACAGGCTGCTGCAGATGTGATCTTTATTTTCTCTATCTTCCCTGCATGAAAAATTAGCTTTTGCTATTTGAAGATGCTGATCCAAAGCAGCAACAAATAAGTTGTGATTTTCTTGGTTCAGGATGATTTTTCCTTCTGGTTGCCTATGATTTTTTCTTGTGCTTGCACATCGTACTCTTGTAATCACAATAAGCATACATGACAGATAACACACAATCTCTGTACTTTTTTTTAATATTGTAAGATCCAACTTTTATGACTGTTTCTAACTATTAGCTTTCATATTAAGATTTTATTCTAATAATTATCATGCAGAGGCTCAAAAAGAAAGCTCACAATTTGTTTACAACAATAGAACAAGGCTTGCCAAATAGGAAATACTTGTCAGAATATCTAATTTTCCACTTTCTACTAGTGATCCAGAAAAACTAAGAAATTTACATAGATTGACACTTTTTTCCAGGCATGTAATTCCTTTCGAGTAGAAACTGTGAAGTTAGACAATTAATGCATCTTTGCAATAAATAGAAAAGAATTCATAAAAATTTATCACCTTGAGAAGCCCTGGCAGGGAAACATTTACACCACCTCAGCCAAGACCATCTTTTCATCCATGAGCATTATAAATTACAAATGAAAACATTGCCAATAGCATACTGTACCCTTGAATTAAAATTGGCACAGTTGACATGTCTAACTTGAGGTCAGAACTAGAGCTATCTATCTCTATTCACTTTCTTCCGCACTTCCATTGCTGTCAGCAAAATTCATGTGATTTAAATTTTGTTCAAGAGGGGTGAGTCCTTCCTCATCAGATTCATCGTCTTCTTCACGATCTTCATCAGTCTTGGGATTTTCTCCGTCAGCCTTATATATTTGTTTACTAGCACTTTCAGGAAGTTGATTACTGCCTGTAATTGGTGGTAGGAAAATAGAGGAATGTTAGCACCACCAGTTAATGTGTTGCAGCCAAGTTATTCACATGAAGCCAAATCTTCAAAGGATGCAACAGACAAACATGACAAAAAAAATATAAATCGCAAATGTCTGCCAAGGAATCTATGTCCTCATATGATCCAGCAGGGAAATCATTAGAGAAAATAAGAATTAGAAAATAAGAAACGAGACATGTAACAACTCAAATTTTCTAACATGTAATTTGTGCAAATTTAGAGAGCTGTGGACATCAAACAGCGCATATCTTGAAGCCGTGGAATAGAAAATGATGGAAGTTATTATCTTTGATTAAAGAATTTTTGTATTAATAAAGTGAGACATTAACAAAGGAGTCTAATCAAAATAAACCAGCTTCAAGAAGTTATCAATCAGATGACACAGAGAATGAGAAATCAAGAAATGTCACATCCCCCAAAGACACCCATTCTATCTTGTCATTGATCAATCCATTGATTGATTGGCTGATGGCAAGGTGTGGATGATACAGGTTTAACAGTTCTTGAAGATACAAATGACATCGTCTTCTTATCATGAAAGGATGCCTTGCCTACAATAATCAAGAAAATATTTAATGTAAACTTGATAAATCTATAACTACCTTTACCTATTAGTCTAGGGTACTGGCATCCCTTGGATATGTGTATGAAAATAAATAGAAATAATGAAATCATAAATGGGGATGGAAAGTCGAAGGGAGGAAAGCCTATAAAGAGAGGTTTGATGAAAAAAGGGTAGCTGGGGGGGAAGACAAAGATTTATAGTGCAGGCATGAGCACCATGGCAGGGAGAGGGGTGTCACCTACAATGCCCTAAAAGGAGTAGTGCCCATCTGCTATGGTTCTGCTAGAAGTGACAGGCAGGCACAGGGCATGGTGCTGCAGATACTAAAGAAAGCAATTGATCAATTTTAAAGGTAGCGTGGGAAAGGCAGAGGAAAGAGGAGAGGAAAAGAGCAGCAAGGAGAACGGCAGGAGATTGCAAGGCATGAGAACCTGCTGCAGCAACCATCTCACCCAGAAAAACTCCATAAACTAGGTACCCATCACATCAAAGGATTGGTAATCAACTTAGTGCATACTGTATTTCTTTGGATAAGGCCTATTTGTTGTCTAGTATACTGTTTAGCTTTTAAGAAGCACTACAGTTGACCTCCTCAAACCAGTTGGAGGATGTGGAAGCAGAAATTACAAAATCGCTGGGGAGAATATTAGGGATAGTGCGGATAATTAATATCAGTCCTCTCCCAAGCATTTAACTGTTAGACTTTGTAATGGAGAGTACTACATAATAGTTCAAATAATGAAATAACTACCTCTCTCCCCTCCCACTCAAATGGCAAACAAAAGTGCAAAAAAGTACAAAATGTCTAAAAGAAATGTGGCCTCAGGTAATGCCATGAGAGTAGGGTATGTTCAAAATGGGTTGTTGGCAAGGCCTTAGAAACTTTTAATTAAATGAACACCAACATCCTGCCTGCTGCATTGAAATAGAAGATTAAGAATAGGATATGGATACCCAGTAGAGCATGACTTAAAAAGGGATTCCTGTCAGATGTTGAAACGGCAAGAGGTGCTTCCTATCACCACAGCCTTCAGAAGACTTATTCATAGAATTCAATAAAGACGAAGTAGCGCACAAACTCTCTCTTGGATGAGTTCAAAATGTGATAAATTCTCTTGTAGCTTCTAATGCATGAAATTTGGAATTATCCACCACGGTAGCTGACAACTATTAATCTAAGTTGATTTATGCTTGTGTGAAATATTGGATATTAAATAAACTCAAAGCTAGCTTTTCTTGTTCTTAAATTGAGATGTAATTTTGTTAGTAAGCTCAAAGCTGATGTGATTTTTTACAAGGTTGTTTGTATAATATCTTGGCCACAATATATAATTGACAATAAATGAACAAATATAATACTTTCTAAGCATTTAGGAATCAAAATCTATAGGCAATGTGCTCCAGAACTTGAACATTAGAACATTTGGTATGTGAAATAGTTGGGATCACAAGAAACTCATAAACAAAGAGCTTACTATAATCGATTATTAATTATTTGAAAGTTCAAGTGTTTGGACTTTCGAGTAGACAAAGGTGGAAGATAACATATGATCATACCTTGAATTCATTATATCCTTACGTTGGGACTTCAAGTGAAGTAAGGTGGCAAAGAGTTTTAGGTTGAATTTCTAGCTGTAAGATCACCCTATAATATTAACCACGAATAAGATATACTTCATATGAACCTTGACTTGAAATTGCATAATGAAATATCCCTGATTAAATATCTTAGGATATTTTCCCTTGGCAAAAGATTACACAACAGATTTAGATGAACCCCAAATTTAATTTTTGTATTGATCTAAACAGGTACTCATAAAGGGCATATTGTAACCAAACAGAGAACAATAAATACAGTATTCCGTCGAACATGTAATTCGTTATGACTGCAAGAATGTGGCACTATCATTTCATTTTGAGACTCCACTCCAAGACTTGGCAGATCTGAGGAATGAAGATTACATTATGATGCCTAAAACAATGAAGCCCGGAAACTACAATATAGCACTCAAATTTGCTGTGTTAATTTGGCGATAGGAATGATGTGTTGGCAGCACTAGTCTGTACATCTGTCGAGTGCATTTGAGGTGGACAGCTCCTATCTGAAAATCTTATTGCACCTTAGACCAAGCACTGTATTGCTATGATGCAAATAATCTATGAACTGTCTTTAGATTGTTAGAGTGGTCACTGTGTTTATGGCAGAGCCAGGAAATTATGAATTTGAATCTGGGATAGGCACAGCTGATGAGAGGTGGTGCTAGGGTTTAATTGACTAATCAATAGTCCATTGATTTGAACATCTTCCTACAACTAATGATCATTGAATAGGTGTTAGCTTATTGACCTTTCACAACCTTCAACTCCTAAGACCAAAATTGATATGGGTGGCTAGAAATGTCTATTTGAAAATACTTCAATTGCCTACTTCGCATGTGACACATTCAAAAATGGATCAAACCACGTCATAGTACCCACCTGAAAGTACCCAGTTAGTGGGAGAGGGTTTCTACCCTCACCTCTAAGTCAACCTCCAAGGTATTTTGTCCTTGTAGGTCAGCCATTTGTAAACTCCAGAAATCAATTTCAGTGATCCAAATTCATAACTTTGAAATGATCCAAAGACCAGAAGATCCAGACTTTATACCCATGGCCCAAATTGAGCATCACTTTTAAGATTTGAATTTTTTCACTCTATTCTATTATATATATATATATATATATATATTTATATTATATAAGTACGTGTTTAAAATTACTGCTCTTAAATAATAAAAAAAGAAAGCTTATTAGTGGGAAAAAGGGGACATTACAGTCCGTTGCTCCCCAAATTTCTTTCCGTCAACCAACTTAAGATTTAGATGATAAAAAATCTCCACTCCTTCCCATGTAGCATATTGGAGTGGAAGATTCTTCCAATGCACGAAGCACTCCATGATGTTTTTTTTTTAACTCTCTCTCTCTCTCTCTCTCTCTCTCTCATAGATGATACCTTTGAGCTCCAAAATCAATTTCCCTTTGTCATCAAGTTGTAATATCCCCTATCTATATTGACTCTAAAATTTCAGTTTTTGGTCTAAGAGGTATTTCAGTGAACAAATGGCATACAGGACGTGTTCTGTAATTTTTTCTGAGATCTTGGTATTTTCAGGTTGACAAATAACAAAGCTTTAAAAGATTCCTCAATTAGAGATGCAAATAATAAGCTAGCTAATTCAAACTTCCTGTAAATATATCTTTGATTCTGAAATCACTCTTATCAGTGCTTTACAATAACAATGTAGCAACAGATAACACATAGACTAGTTCCAGAATTTAATTTTCAATATGGCATAATAGCAAACAGTTGTCAAACATTCTTTATTACCAACAAGAGTCAAAACTACTTCAGGTTTGTACATGCACAGAATCAACAGTCTCAGATTCATACTAATCCACGGCAGTATGTACAGTGCTGTTTACTTATGGATTTAGTTTGCACCTGGAATGCTCAGCCAGCCACGTAGCAGGAAAAGACTCAGTAGTATGTATCGCTGACGCAGATGCACGCTGGTCTGTAGTGTTTCCTTGTCTTCGTTGAATGTGTTGCTGAGTCGTGAGCTTCAAATACACACTGTGTTGCCACCAGCCTCAACACCAGATAAACTCCAACTAGGCCCAATCGACTTCAGCAATCTTAAATGTCAGTGCACATACGGCAGGAACAAAGTTATCCTCAGTGTCTGACGCTGCTGTAGCAGCTTTCCCCCTCAACGCATGGTAGAGACTCAGTCCCATGGCTTTGTGTTAGTGTTCAAAGGCACTGAGAGGGGGGATGAATCAGTGCACCCACAAATCTGAAACAAAACTTAAATATCTTCCACAAGATCCAACATGCAAAAGGAAATAGCACATAGAAACTTAACACATAAACCATTCACATCAAATAGACACAACACACAAGATTTTCCCATGGAAACCCTTGTTAGAGGGAGAAAACCACGTGTAGAATGGTATCCACAAATTTCACTAGTGCACCAAGAAATTTGCCCTGTTAGGAGCTGTTACAATCACCTATTAGGGGTATACCCAGTTAAGAGCATTCTAGCCTGGTTAGAAGCTAACAAGTCCTGTTAAAGACTACTCTGCTAAGAGATTTCAAACTCCTAAGAGTTACATGGTTAGAGGATTTAACACTTCAGATCCTGTTAAAGATCATGTCCACCCTGTTAGGAGCGACCTTGTTAAAGGATTTTAACTTGCAAACCTGTTAGGGCTTACCTTGAGATAGACTCAAGAATGTCTAATCCGAATATGACCTTTCTGTCTGACAGATCCGTTTCAGCTCTGATCACTACGCCACCTTAGACATCAACCAACTCCAAAACAACATCAGCTCCAATCACAACGTCTAAAACTGTAACCCTAAATCACAATTTCATCCTTTTTTTATAACAAGTTATACAAGTTGGCCTTTAACCTAAAACATTTTACTCACCGACCTAAAATTCAAATCCGATCCCGCCAAAACACATTGGTCAACCCAACAAAGTCAATATAACATGAACTGGGTCGCAAACAATCATTAACTATCGTTAAACTGATAGGTAAACTGATCAAATCAAACTTGTTCTAACTGTCTTCTGTTCAACCCGCCAGTAACACTTGAATCTTCAATAACTCAATCAATTCTTCAAACTAACCAATGCAATCGTAGACATAGGTAGAGATACCTTTGTAGATGATGACTGCATGATTGCACACCTTAACTCGCTTTCCAGATCAAGATTCAATCGCCAAAGTGTCCCTCACTGTTCTTTACCCGATTGACTATACACTTAGTCAATTCTTCAATTGAATGACCATCACCATCGATACAGCTGATTTCTCAGCTCCAAGACATCATGTTGCCAACAATGATAACACCTCAATACAATATTATGATCAAAACACAGATCATCTTCACCAAATGCCAACACTTTGAAACTTACACCATTGTTCTAGAACAAGAAAATGGCAGGTTCAAGGTTGTGTGATCACCAATGCGTGACAAGAGTAGCACTTATATTCAAGATGATCTCAGGAAAACCCAATATCAAAATATAGTTTCCACGGTCAAGAGGGAAAATGAAGCATATTTGAACTCCAAGCTTACCGCGAACACACCATCAACCTCTGCGGATTCTCTGATGATTTTAGATGTTACCAGGCAGTTCGAACAAGGCTATGTTCTTAGAAGTTGATGCCAAGATAACAATCATTGTGCAGCGATGAAGTGCCCTTTAGCGTGAATGATCAACAATAAAGCTTCCCAGACCGATACTAATGTGTACCTCTCGCATGGCTTGAATAGGTGAGTCTTAGTCCACATACAACGCCGGACATGCATAGAAGCATTTTACAATGAGACGCCAACAATAAGATAGTCGCCTCAGCCAATGATGTCTCACGTTATTTTCAGTCTTCCTGCATTCCGACTAAATGCCTTCTCTATTGCAGTTACAAGTAGCAAACACTAAGAAATCAAAATGTTCAATAAGCTCAGAAAACTTCAAATTCAAAGTTCACCATTTCAGCTCAAATATGAATTCTATGTGAATCCACCAAATGTAGAAGGCTAGGTTTGAGTCCAACCTTCAAGAAATCTCTCAAGGGTTTGTGTCCTTGGAGAAATAACCAAGTCACTGTTTCCAGCAACAAGAATAGGTTTCAGTTCTCAAATTCTCGTAACATATCCCAGCAATGAGAGCGACTTGCTTTTTATAATCTTCAGATTAGGCAAATGCTTACACTTAAACAATGTGGGATAAAAACGCTTTCAAAAACATAAATGTTGATGTTTATAGCTTCGATCAGATAAAATGATCTTAATGTTATGAGGAAATAAATAAATAATATATTAATATATGATAATGAACAATTATATTAATATATATATTGAATTGATAATATTGTTATTTAGATAAAACAATATGAACTAATACTATTCTACATTATATATGCATATTCATATATATAATAACAATGATTTTATTATATATATCAATATACATATACAATGTATATTATAGTTGATAAATCAAATAATATCTGATATAACATAGATTGATCAGTTTAAGTTAAACCATACGACACAAAACATATATTATATGTTTATCGATTATGAGAAATCGATAACTCCAATCGGTATTAATATTCAACGTCAACTCCTATTGTTATCGGTTGACTAAATTATATTTGCAATACCGATATTATCGG